>JAGFPH010010916.1:15409-31568 GCA_018207615.1 Philaenus spumarius
GACCCCCACGGCAAAAGATCGGCTGGCCCTCGCTCCGTTTTCCGGGAGTGAACCACAGAATTTTCACTATTTTTATGTTTTAAAATAAATATTTTGCAAAAACTTTCTTAATGTCTTATGGACTCCATAAGAATACCTTTAAATTTCCGTATTTGTATATTAAGTAGTTTTTGCTCTTCGTTGATTCTGTGTCAATCAGCCAGTCAGTCATATACAAAGCCTCTTATACAGGGTGTCCCGTAAGAAAAAATGCCAAACTTCGGGAAATGGTTCTATGGGGTCAAACTAAAGAGACAATTAAGAAAACCATTTTATCCAAAAACTATTCGTTTCCAGAAACCCGCCATTTTGATTCTTTTACAAAATAATTAATGTGTAGGGTAGGTATGGTTTGAAGTGGCATAAAGTTTAACCTAAAAATGATATATTTTAAGAAAATTAACGTTTATATAAAATCATGCGTTTCAAAATGGCGGCGAAAACTGAATTACCCAAAAACCATACTTTTTAACCTTAAATTTTTTGTAGCCCTTTTAATTTAACGTCGGATGCATAAATATTTTAATTAACTGTCAAAATAATCGGATGAAGGATAACAGTTAAGTTACATGTAATAACGTAGTTGGTTTGTTCAATCCGGTATCCTATAGGAACATATTAAGCAGAACAATTTTGCTAGGTACTTATATACTGTTATTACAAACAAATAATGTAATACATATTTTAAATTGTCCATCATGGATTAAAAGTTGTTTGATAATCATAGAAAATAGTAAGTAATCGGCTAAATTTGACTTAAAACTTTCACAAAACTAAAACTAACGATTAATCATTTTCCATCACCCCTTCAGGGTACTTATTTGGTTTTCTCACAATTGTGAGTAACGGCTAATCAACAGCAAAACTTACCTGAAGCTGTCATTATCTTTTAATAGTAAACCTAATTAAATCAACATTTCCAAGGTCCTCGTATGTTATACAAGTATTTAACAGGTTTTATTGGCGGAATAACCTGTGCGACTGAATGAGAACTGTTGAAGGCAATCTTCTTCATATGTAACGAAACTTCTACACTTGATGCTGGCTAAATGGTTGGGAAACGTTTTTACATCAACAAATACCGAAATATAATTGAAAATAATGAACTAGGACCCATACAATATTCTGTATTAACATAAAAAAAAGTATAGTCGGGTATTTAGTATTTAGTTTAAGGCTAGGTAGGAGTGAAATAATATTTCTGAGTTGACTACAGCACTCCAAGCGGCAGAGCTCTACACTACTAGCTTTGGGTTTGAGTAGCGCTTTATTCTTACGCCTGCAAATATAGAGCAGTTTCATAAAGGTGGGTCACCCAAAAGCCAATATTAAGTTGCAATACCCTTATTTACAAGATATATTCAAAAATGGATACATTTTACTAAACACAGCTTTCTCTCACACTTATTCAAAACAAACGAGTATATTATTTTTTCCAGTATTCTTTTGAGTCAAAGATCAAATTTATTTAAAAACAATTAAAAATATCTAAAAACATAACCACATCAGGACCGTCCCGACCTTTCAAATGAGACATTCAGAATAATTTTCTAAACATTATTACTCGAGTAATCTTGTTACGCGTTCAACATTGCTCTTATGGGGGTTGAAATCCAAAATGGCCGTCATGACTGCCAAGCCTTGAGTTACATAGTTAAATATAGGCTAGTTAGAATAACACTAGGCAGTTATTGGCCTATTGTAAAGTAGGTTTAGGCCAGTACTGGACGTGACGCACTATTACGTTAGTTGTAGTTTAATTATTGTAGCTCGCTTATCACTGAAGATGGCGACACTGTCGTTGAAACGCGTTTGACTTAATAAACTTATTAGTTGTGAGATTCTGTGTACAAGTTGTACGCTAACACTTTTACACTGTACAAACTTCAAATGAACGTTTAGCATTCTCAGATTTTTTAAACTTACTAATTCACTCATTTGGAAATTGGAAATAAAAATAATTTTAAGGAACATTCTATCAAATTTTACACAGGTTAGAAAAACGGTTAAAGTTCAGAATTTCTGTTACTATGGGGTGTTGAGTACTTCTTTCGTTTTACTAAAACTGTTCACATAAAAAATATGTTTTTTAGGCAAAATTAGAATAAAATATTTTACCTTTTCACCTTTCAAATATCCTACTATTCTAGTTAGTATGTTGAGGTTTCCAGAAACAACACAAAAAATCAACTACAAAATTGAAGCCAAGTCCTAAAAAAATAAAACAATAAATTGTCTGTGTTTGCTGCTATACTACAGTAACCCAACCCTGCAGCACTCCATATCCATCCATGAAGAAGGTTTCGGTTTAAAACTGCAGGGGTTGGGCCCAGAGATATAAAACTGTCAAAAGAGTGGCACGCATCAATGGGCTTCTTATTTTGAGTCAGTGAAGCAGCTGGTAATCGAGTGCCGAGTTGGCCGATAATGGCCGAAATGTTCCTGAATGTTCTAGACTAATTCAAATTGCAACATACGTTGTAATTTCAAAATTAACATTTAGATAATCAATAATCAACATTTCAACAAATGTTGATATTACCAACTAAAGGAACCATATAATGTGCAACACTAGGTGTCTGAATTATAATACAGTAAGATTTTTGTTTGCTTTTACCTATTAAAAAAAAACTCTGTTAGTCGTGAAGAATAATTACATGATTCTAAATTTGCCAAATCGGTTGCAAATAAACGAGTTTTGGTTCATTGTAGGCCTAATGTAAATTATGTTCAAGCTATTTATAATTTGTAACAACATTTGAATTGAATTATAATACAGCAGGCCTAAGCATTTTCCGTAGATTATTGTTTGTGTTTGCTTTTAGTTTGTCAATTTAACCTAAAAAAGCTGTTGGATGTGAAGAATAAAAACTGATTCTATATTAGCTAAATTGGTTGCTTTAGTAATGCATGAAACAACATTTGTTGGTAATATTCTAATCCGAACAGTTTTGTAAATGTTCATTATTTTTGAACAATAAAATAAAATAAAAAATGCTTTCTTAGTTTGCGTCAATGACCCCACAAGAATATACCTTTAAATTTTTGTATTTGTATCTTAGTAGTTTTTGCTCTACTTTGATTCTGTCAGTAAGTCTGGACAAAGCCACTTATATATATATATATCATTATAATACCGTGAAAAGATTTGAATGAATTATGAAAAACATACATTTTAAATACATCTTTAAGGTTTACTTAATCTACTGAAAATCAGTGCCCATTGATGAAACATCAACTACCCCTCTCGTCTGACCAGATCCGAAGAAATGTCGCTGTGTCTAAATGCTACCAGAAAACCACTGGTAAATGCATATATAATTTTGCACATTACCGTTTATTACCTTCACAATAACACCATTTCTTGCACCGAAGAAACAAAATCATTTAACTTCCCGAACTCCTAAAAGGGTTTCAAGGTTCATTGTCATTTCTTCTCGCAGTTTCCAAACAATTACAATGACCTTGTTTTAAAACAATATCGAATGTTAGCGTTTCAAATTCAATTCCCCACATGGGTTGTTTCATGTAAATTTGTTCTTAATTTTTCATGACGAAAGAGAACCGTATATGTGCAAAGTTTGACATTCACTAGGAAGGACTTTAAGTGTGTTCATTGTATTAACAAAAACAGACTGTTGGACCACATGCTTTAACTTACGAGAATACTACGTCGACGTGAAGTCTAAAGCGAATTTAGAAAGTTGTGTTAGATGGAACTGTTATTAGAGAATTTCCATAGGGAAAATGAGCTATTGCAGTGACTCTTATGGTGAGAACTAAGGTCCGGGAGTGGTCAATGAACACCAATCATGATCCCCAGAACAAGTTTTGGGTTGCCATTAAACATTATATATATCTATATAACTAGAGGGCACCGACCCCTGATCGCTTCGCTCTCCAACCTTCGCGGTGACTCGCGTCGAAGCAAATTCAAATAGATTATTTTTTATAAATAGGCCCTACAATTAAATTCTAATATGTCTTATTTATTTTAATTAGGATGTAACATAGTGGTTTCTTATTTTAAAATTCCTTAATTTATTAAGGGTTTATTCTCTAGCTTTAAGGAATTCTAACAATCAACATTTTTACTACATTTTCATCCCTTAGCAGTACCCTATAAAATGGCAATCTATGATACTTTTTTTATGCATGTTGTAAGAAATAAATGTACATATTTTCAGCTCTCTAGCTTTAAGGAAGGTATAACAATTAATATTTATCGTTGTAAGTGTTCTTTTAACCCTTAAATCAAAATTAATTCCAGCCTATGTTACTCAAGGAAAGCGTAGCTTTTTATTAGTAAAACTAGTTTTTCAATCGGTTCAGTAGTCCAGAGATTACCCCCTACATACAAACAAATTTTACCTCCTTATAATATTATTAATAATAACCCCAAAGCTAAGATGGTAAATAATTTTAAATGTTCAAATCAAATTATTTTGTTACAGCAGTTATAATAAAGGTTAAAAGAATCAGCAAGACTCAGGCCCACACTTTAATAAAAACCTAACCTAAAAGTTAGAAATACAACATAGTTGCTTCAAAGTGTGAAATAAGGTGATAATGGAAATATTAGAACGAATAGCTGTTTTGTCTGATATTTTATTCAAATGGTTTCTATGGTAATTCATCAGTCTAGGCCTAACCCAGGCCCCTGGCCTAACCTAAGAATCTTTTCCGATAAATTTACAAATATTGAAATAAAAAATGTTTTTATGAAAATGAATAATGGCCTATGATACTCATGGATAGTGAAGGTTTTTTATAGGTAGAACTATTTTTTCAATCTCTTCAATAGTTCCAGAGATTAACTCCAACATAAAAAAAAAAACAAACAAACTTTACCTCTTTATAATATTAGTACAGATATATGTGTGTTAGGGAGAGGGTGTGTGTGCTTGTGGTGAGGGGGGTGTTAGCACTATAAAGGCAGAATTTTACTCCCGATTTGGTTTGCTAAGGAGTTCGTTAGCCAAAAAATCCAACAACCGGAAGCACGTTTTCTTGACAGGAAGTAACAATTGTTTTAAATTTTTCGTAGTAGAATAAAACTTTTTCTGGATTTTATTTAAGAAAATAAATTTAGGAGATAATTCTACACGACCTTATAGCCCGTTCGGTCCCCCAAAACGTAAAAGATCACAAAAGTACCAGGTTCAAATCCATGTGGGGGATTTTACCTTGAGGCAGCTTCCGATCCGAGGTCGAAGCTAAGCAGTTCATAACCCGAAGCCTCAAGGTTTAAGTGCAAACTATCAACGCACAGTCCATAGACTACCTCAACGACCTTCTTATTCATAATACTGTATTATCAAATTAATAACATCTTTGATGTTATAATATATATCATTTTCTAGAACTTGTCCATTACTTTGAAACGAAGCAAGATACTAAGCTCTAGTTTGCGCTATTCTGTTTGTCATTTAATAAGCGCTTTACAATGGTGTATTGCATGACCTACTTTTACTTTTGATTTTATGAACACCCTGTATAAAAACATACTTTTGAATTTACCATGGGTCTGGAAACATGAAACTAAAAACTAAGTAGACATTTTCCGGAAGTTGAAGCATAGTAATGATTACAATATAATGTACTTTCCTATAAAACTTAAATAAAAAAATACAAATGGAATTAAAAACTCTCATATTTACTTTTAATTGAATTTAACGTGTTCTTATGTTAATGTACGCGCCACATTCACTGCGGTAGTGTAACGATGCGCTGGAAATGGTACTATTAATATCGCATAACACACTAAATTAACACAATAAAAAAAAAACGAACAATACAAAGATTCACCTAACTCTTAAGATTTATATAATTGTTTGAAAATGGTTTTAATCTCTCTCTTTCTCTCGTTCCCCAACGTCCTCTCAATCCCATATAATCTTACTTACAACCTTTATATGCATATTAAAATATATCTCAAGTTTAGTAATTGTTGTAAATAGATTTTACACATCAAAAATGTTAATTTTGTTTTAGAATGAACGTCACTGTCACCCATGAAATGTTGTATAAAGTATGGAAAGAACGTGTCAGGGATGCAAAATATAAATTTCTAATAATTATTATTTGCCTTATTTTTACCACTTGAGTGTAAACAAATTAATAAAACCACATTTTAAAAATGTTTGGTATTTTTGTTCTCCCACAAAAAGAAAAAGCCGCCGACGGCTCCAATGCTTCACCCTATGGCAGTATCCAAACAATGGAGTTTCTTGTGCTTTCTGGGCGCTTTGAATTGCCTCATTTTGAATCATTTTATACATTTTTTTTGTGGTGAGAAAAACTAAACGTTCTTTATAAAATTGCGGATCCAGTTTGCGATTTATTTTTAATTACTAAATTTTATTGTGTGAGGAAAAAACTAAAACTTGGTACTTAAAACATGTCAGTAACATGAGAAATGAACAGAACTTAAAAACATGTAAAACGGAAAACGGATGGGTATTGTGACTGTGGTTAAAATGAGACCTTGCAAACAATTTTACGATGAAAATAAACGAATTTTAAATTTAAATTTAACGCTATAAAAATCCAAGATGGCCGCCACTACAGCTAACCCTAAGGTGGTACACAATTTTAATGTGCATTTAATTCTAATATAATATTGCAAGTTGATGCTGTTAACTAAATTGACTTTGAACAATAAAGATAACGGTGATATCTAGATAGGTTATGTATCAACTACTACAAGGCTGTCATGTGCGTATAGCAGTATACATTCCCAATTGAAGGCGTATTCAAATACAACAATTTAAAGTTTGTTTTCGATAATTTAAAACAATATTATACTATTATATATTTTTACGTGTTGTTTTGAATAAGAATTAAATGTGTCGTGGAAAGTTTACATTTAAGCTAGATGATATGGTAGTAGATTTCTATATTCGTGTCAAGTTGTTAAAATATAACTGAAATGTTACTAATTATGTCTTGGTAAAATATAGCGCTATGGAATGATTTCCGCAAAACTAAATAAAAGTGTTAAATTTGTAGGCTCAATTTAAATATAACACTTTTGGTCTGACAATGTGGTCAATTGAATGAATTATTGAACTAGATTTGTCAGTTCTTCTTTTCGTCTTTGATATTTTACGTCATAATATCATTCCCATTATCAAAGTGAAACATGAATTTGAAAATGCACAACAAAAATTACTAAAAGAAACACTTCTTTCCTCCAAACTAAGAAAGGTGTCAAATTTGTGTTTTATTTAAATATAACACTTTTGTTCAGAAATGCGGTCAACTGTATGAATTGTTGAACTTGATTTTTCGGTTTTTTTTAAATTTGAATGAAAAAACCCAATTTTTAGAATATTCTACAAAATTTATTGAGCCTTGCCGACCATCGTTTAGCCATAGATGGCATTGACATGGCGGCTTAACACAAAGTGAGGAAAATATAGAAACTGAGTGTGGTATATACATATTACAACTGAGAATAGTTACTTGATTGACAAACAAACCTAAAGGGAATGGGCGTGGGAGACCTGTGGTCATAGGGAAGACAATGGTTTAAGCAAGGGCGAGTTTAACCCTGTACTGATCGGTTGCATATTTTACGTCATAATATGATTTCCGTGATACAATTTTGAAAATGATCAAATGAAAAATTAATTTGAAAATGCCAAAGAAAAAGGACCAGAAAAAAGTAAATGAAAAACAGTCTAATTGAAAAGTAGGTAAAATTTAAGTTAAGTTCCAGTTCAGTTTTAAGTTTGCAGCAAAAATTTATAAATAAGTTTAGTGTAATAACGTTAAAACTTTTTTCTTTTTACGCAACGTTTTTCCCATACAAGCCTTTGTTAAATTGTACATTACAGCCGAAAAAACATTTGAACGGTTTACTTCAGAAACGCGTTAACTGACAGTTTTCAAACTTTCGAGAAACTAAAAATAAACTTCCTACCAATAAAACAATTTTACTAACGCAAAGACATATATTCCTTAAACCTATACGAGATTTGAAATATTTTTAAACCGTTTTAAAATCTGTACAAAACTACCACCTCAAAATAAATACAAATTTCACTTAAGCTTTTTATAATAAGCACTTCAGAATAGTTTATTTCAGAAACACCATCTGTCAATTTGATAAAAGTGACTTCTTTGCTGAATATTATTCTACAAAGAAAAACACATCGTTTACAGCTTCTTAAAGTACGCATAAAAATATTTGTTTTCCAAGGCCATCAGTTTAATATGTAGCATCGCTCAGTATTTTATTTTTTTTTTGTAAAATTGTTGTTTTTAGAAAAATGTATGTAAATACAAATCACATACTGAATAAATATGAATATTTTTCGATCTTACGTACATATTTTCGAACTGTTTATTTAAAATTTTTAAAACATGAGTGCAATTTGTTTAACATTTTATTAAAAAATAATATCTGCTATATTATAGTAATTTTTTGCAGTTGATCTACTACTACGTATATATTTGAATACACTCAGTTTTATCATTACTATATCGGCTCTTAACCAAATACTTCCTTCCATTATTATAATATTTATTATTTATATGGTGAAAAGGTTTTCAGAACGGTTGATAACAGCACAAAAATTATGTTTTAGTTACGTTTGATGTTTGAATAAAGAAATAAGTTGAAAATTATACCACCTGATACATTGTTAATGATTTATGTTTGTTAAATAGTATATAAACATCTGGAGCTCAAATTTATAGATTAAAATCTGTTTGTAAAGCATCTGGATTGTATCTAAAATATATCTATTCGCCTACTTAGTGACTTCAAAGGTGGTATATAAAAGAAGTTCAGAGTTTACATAGGCGAAAATAGCTACTTAGCGCATTTTTGAAGGCATCAGATCTAGCGCATTCGATTTCTGACGTCAAAAAACCCCTATATGCAAATTTTCATCCAAATCGTTAGATCCGTTAGCGAGATCCCCGAAATAAATGTATATACAAATATACAAGAATTGCTCGTTTAGTAAGATTAGACTATCAGGTACCCGTGGTTTCGCACAGGTCCAAAGTTTTGCCGCATAGTAATAAATGTTTTAATGTTTTAGGGGTTGTTATTACATTTTCACCCCTTAGCAGCAAGCTATAAAATGCAAATATGATTTACATAGTATATATATGTATTGTAAGACATAAATGTACCAATTTCCAGCTCTATAGCTTAATGGGAAGTTTAATAATTAATTTGTATTGTTTTAGGGGTTGTTAAATTTTCACCCCTTAGCAGTACCTACACTAAAATATACAAATATGGTTTACTTTTCATATATATCTTGTAAGAAATAAATGTACAAATTTCCAGCTCTCTAGTCTTAATGGAAGTATAATAATAAATATTTATTGTTTTAGGGGTTGTTTCAACAATTAAATCTAAATGAATTGTAGCCTATATCTCATTCCAGATCATGATCTATATGTGTGCCAAATTTCATTCAAATCCATCCAGTCGTTTTTATATGATTGAGTAACACACACACAGACACCATTAGATTTTTATATAATAGTGTAGATATAGATAATTTCTTAGTATTAGGGGTATAGACCAGGGCCAATCATGTTTAAGGCAATAAAAATTCTTAGCAGTATACAAATGGTAGGAAAATGTAGTTAATGGTGTAAGTAATTGAGGAAAAATCGACCCGACTGAGTAAAATTCCCGGGTGGGGGTTGTAGTATATACGTATTTAGGGTGTATATTAGTTTTTTGCTATTTGCGGTTAAACTATGTATCCTCTAGAAAAAAAATAATTATAAAAGCTGTAGATAATAAAAAAATCTAAAACTTTTTAATTGGACATTATTGACCATAACCTCAAATTATCAAGAAAAATGCAAAAAAACCGTTTTTCCGTTTTTTATGTATAACTATCGCCAAAATTTTAGTATTTTTATGAAAATCAGTGAAAATTTTCTTTTTTGTGTTTAAAACAAGCCCAAAGTTTTTCAAAGAAAAATATTTATTTTTGATGTTCTATGAAGAAAATTTTAAAAGACCTAATTTTCAATCGAAAAATTTGGTTAGCAAATATTCAATTTTTGAACTTTACTAGAGCTCATTATTTGCGTTGAAATCTCAACTTTAATATATAATATTGTTACTAGGGCCTCTGCCCCTGGATGCTTCGCTTCGCTCGCAGTTGGAAAACTCTCTAAAGGCTCTCTCTAATCTTTGGCTCGTTTGTACCTGGGTGAACGAGCATCGTTCAGTATTTTTAACATCTGGTTTGTACCTATAATGTACCTATTCGAATATTTAGTGACTTTGAAGGAGGTAACAAAGAAGCTGTACCTATTCGCCTTCTAAGTGACTTGAAAGGTGGTATAAAAAGAAGTTCAGATTTTAAATTCTATGCGCATTTTTCAGATTTTATGCGCGTTTTTGAAGACATAAGACATTCAATTCCTGACTTCAAATAACCTCTGTATGCGAATTTTCATCAAAATTGTAAGAGCTCGAGATCCGCGACAGATACAAAGATACAAAGATAGATATACAAGAATTGCTCGTTTAAAGTAATAGGATGTAATATAGCAGTATATATATAAATCAATTCTGTAGTAAAAGCATGCAAAACCTCGCAAGGCGGAGACCAGGTAACTAGTCATATCCCGTCAACTTGGAAGCAAGCCAACCACAGTTTGCTTTACTTCCGCCATACTTCACTTTAACTACAGATATTGTCTTTATCTGAGATTCGAACCTGGAATCTTCTCATCAGGAAGCTACCACGCTGTGCAGTTGGCTAAGGCTTAAACCAAAATGATAAATTAACAACTCATAGTTGCTTTACTTTCTCTTCTAAGTTCAACAAGTACTAAATAAAGTTGAGATTTTGCAAGGTTTTTTAAGAACCAGAATCACATTATTTAGTGTCTTTAGTGATCTGCCATCATGCAAATTGAATGAGCGTTGATCATAAGAAATGAACTAGTGATTGCAGCTATGCCAAAATGATGCGTTGTTTTTATGACTTACATTCGTAAATTATAAATTAAATCAGTAAGTAAAAATTTCACGCTCTGATGCTCTAGCCTCCATTGCGCAATATACGACTTCGCTTGCAGTGGACACTCTCGTTACGCTTGTTTGCATCCCGGCTGCAGGTCTCGGATCAGAACCTGTCCATCCCCTACTTGTTACTTTATGGTATTTAACGATTTCGGGGTAACCAGACTTGGTATAAGGTCGTGTAAAAAACCCAAATGTGCAGAATAATATCCTATATTTAATTTAGATAAAAACCCAAAAAAGTTTCATTCTAGAAAGACAAATTTAAAAAAAAGTTACTTCCTGTCAAAATACGTGCTCCGTTAATTGTTTTCATTTAGACCAAATCTGAGGTAAAATGCGGCTGATAGAGTGCGAACACATGCATCAAAAGATTAATGATACCCGAAACCGTGTTCTGGAGACCGTGCTCATTGGCCACTCCCGACCTTAGGTCTCACGATAAGAGTCATTGCTACTTGTCGAGAGACGTAGAGTTGGGCATTGCGTGACCATACTTTTTAAATGCACCCTAAGTGGCCAGCTGCTAGTGTTTACAAACCGTTATATCCTTATCAGCACACAAATACAACTGATAAGAGACAGTTACTATTTATAGAGTTGTGATATCAGAATTGTTCTAGTGACTGTGTTGACCTTTCTGCTGATGTTATCAGGAAGTCGAGATTGATTGTTTGTTGTTTGCAATTTTGGTTTGTATCATAGTACAACTCAACTATCACGCCTCCAATATTTGAATTCGTGTTTCGTTTTTTGATCTTTGACCCGTTAATTGTTAAATGTTTTTGTTTATTCTTTGTTTTTTTATTCACAATATTATTATTAATGTATGATTCATGTTAATTCATTCATTCATGTCATATCACGAATTTTATTATGATAACATTTATTGTATTTTTTAATTTGTATTTTTCAGCTTGTAGTAATACATTTCTGGTATTTAGGTGTATGATAATAAATGAATATTCTTGTTTATCGAAGTAAATAGAATAACAAATTCATTAGAGAATAGAAAAGCTCACGGTTTTTAGTGTATAACGACTGTAAATATTAAGGAAATGTATGAATATTTCTCCTGTATTTAATTCATTTTAGTTTAAGTGTTATTGAATTTCCATCTACATTAAAAAATGCAGTAGTGAAACCTCTTTATAAGAAATAAGATAAAATAAATCCCAGTAACTGTAGACCTATGGCGTTGCTTTTAATTTTTTCAAAGATTTTAGAGAAAGTTGTAAAGCGTAGATTGGTTGTAAACTTCATCGAAAAAATGTTTTTTTTTTAGTAGGTACCAAATTTGGTTTCAATAAGTTGAACATTAATGTTGCGTTCCTCCAGTTTATAAACCGAGTTTATGAAGGTATAAATGAGGGTAAATGTTGTTCAGGCATTTCTGTAGACATAATGAAAGCGTTTGATACTGTCCCCGACATCCAGGATGTATCAGGATGAACGCAGGTATCAGAGGAGTTGTTCTCAAAAATGGTTCAGTTCAAATTTAGCGGATAGAACACAAGAGACTATTATTATCAAAATTTACGAATGTCAGTATTGTGAGCGTTTTAGTGTTATTTTCAGGTGTGTTATTCTAAGGCTGGATGCCTGTGTGTTGGTGTATATCTACAATGGTATTAAGATACTATATTGTGAAATATTTATATTGGTTTTCATAATATGGTAAAGATAATGGTTAATAAGATCTGTGTTGTAGGTTGCATACAACTAAGTATAAGTTATAGAATGTGTATGTGTGTAAACGACTGGAAGTCGATAATTTTGTAGATTTAAATGAATATAGTAGCATGTGTTTATTGATAACTCGCTCGGCAGCAGCTCATTTTTCTTTGAGTTGTTATGTTTATGTTCCTTACATAAAAATAAATAAAAAAGTTCTCATATAGATGTGCCCTAAACGCTTCGTTTTCCAGGTATCCACCATTTTTTTTTTTTTTTTTACAAAATAATTCATATCTAGAGAAATGTTTGACTGAATGAGTTCAAACTTGTCATGAAGTTTAACCTAACAATGATCTGTCTCAACGAAAATAAGCGATTATATAAAATCATGCATTCCAAATGGAGGCTGTTTGAAAATTGTAAACCTAAATTACTCAAAACCCGTATATTTTAACAAAAAATGTCAAGTAACCTTTTCTGAAGTCCTTTTGATACCCTATCGGATGGTGTAACTTTCAAAACAATCTAATGAATGGTAATAGGCAAGTTAAAGATAATAACAGCATATATGCTCATACAATATTGTTGTGTTTACAGTGTTAAAATAGCATACCGGGTTGAACATTATTACACATAACTTAATTATTATCCTTCATCCGATAGTTTTAACAGTTACACCATCCGATAGGGACTCAAAAGGGCTAGAAAAAAGACGACCAAATATTTTTTGTTAAAATTTACGGTTTTTGAGTAAATTATGTTTGAAATTTCAAACAGCCGCCATTTTGAAACGCATGATAGGATATAATCGTTTATTTTTCTTGAGACAGAAACTTCATGCCAAGTTTTTGAACTCAATCAGTCAAACATTTCTCTAGATATGAATTACTTTGTAAAAAAATAAACAAAATGACGGATATCTGGAAAACGAAGAGTTTTAGGGCACATTTTTATAGGAACTTTGGCGTCCTATTTAAGAAAAACCCTGTATTTTATGTATAAATCAAATGAGTTTAAATGTATGTCCGAGTGGGTTAGAAAACCAACGTGTGTAACAAATTTGGACCAAATCTGACGTAAAAAGCGGCCGATAGGGTGCGAACACTCACACACATATCTATATATATAAAATTCAATGTATGTACGTTTGTCCTTTATGCGTTACCAAACCGTCCATCCGATTGCTTTGAAATTTTGCATAGTAACACAGGTTAACCCTGGGAAGGTTTTAGGCCATTTACCAAAGTCCTAGGACACTAGGGCTACGCCCCAGTGGCCCTCAAAGTTTCAATGTTAATCTTATGGAAGGTCAATCTTAAGGAAGAAGAAGAAATATTTCTTTTGATTTTATCAGAAACAGCTGTTCGTATGAAAAGCTTAAAACAGCTGATTTTAATCAACAGCTGATTTTGATCAACAACTGATTTGGATCAAAAACTGAATAAAATTTTAGGTTAGGTAAATCAAGCAATGAGCAGAATCCCATTATAATTTACATCGGCCCTCAGGGATACGAATTACAGTCTTTCAAAGTTTCAAATTAAGCAATAGCGAAACATTGCCGGGTCAGCTAGTGTTTATATATATATATATATATATATAGTTTTTAAATGACACGGTAAAACGTGTTCTTGGGACCATGATCGATGCTCATTTACTACACCAGACCTTAGGTTTCACCGTAAGAGTAACTGCAATAGTTCATCTTTGTTATGGAAATTCGTTAAAAACAATGCGATGCCTGTCTTTACCAAAAATGACTGAATAGACAAAATGGCTGAAAGAAATATTGAGAAACTAAATCCTTTTTGAAAATAATGTTTCGCTTAAATGTTTTGCTTTCGTCGTTGATTTCTTCTTATATAAATTATTTCACGTACTAATATAATCACAAACTTTAATGTTAACAGCTGATCGTAAAATAAGAAGAAATTTACGAAATAAAATAGGCAGTGGTAAAATCAAAGGCTTAAACTCAATTGCTGTATATGGGTTTAGTCATGTCGTGATACCGATGAAGTGGACATTGTGCTTCCTCATTTTGTAAGTTGTGATTTTAAAATTGTTATGTGACAATAAACAATCATGTTTATGTTAGTTTTTATTGTTTTGATTTAAATTTTGAATATAAAAAGATACAATAATAATGATCAAATTTCGGATTAAACCAATATAACCAACTAGGGGCTCTGGCCCTGGACGCTTCGCGTCCCAACCCCACCTCGGCCTTCGGCCTCAATGGCTGCTTCGCTTCGCTCGCAGTTGGAAAATTTGCTAAAGAATCTCGTTAATCTTGGCTCGTTTGTACATAGGTGACCGAGCATAAATCAGCTGTTTTATTTGACAGGGTACTCAAACTCATTAAACATTATCTCCATAAAATTAACATGGGAAATTTGAAGGATTGTGTGCCGGAGCTCCTTCTCGGGTGAATAGCGGCTGAACGGATGATTGGATCTTAAATTTGATGCATATCGTTAGTTTGAAATTTAATTTTCTACAACTTTTGTATTTAAAATTTTTTGCTATCTCTTACCGCTTTCTTACTAAATGCGCTCAAAGTGGGAAAATGAAGAAATTTAAAAAATCTAAAAAATCTTTCCCGCATAAAAGGTGCTTCCAAAATAAAAAAATGTTATATTCTGGCAATTTCCCCAAAATTTTCTCGTCGAGAGCTTTAATTCAAGTATAAGGTTGAGGGGGGTCCGAATACGGGAAGTGCCTAATAATTAATGTCAGTGAATCAGTGAAACCGGCTAGCTTTAAGAACGTTGGGCGGAGCTTCCCTTCTTGGATGAATAGTGGCTAAATGGATGATTGGATCTTAAATCTGATGAAAAATCGTTAGTCTGAAATTAAATTTTCTACAACTTTTGTATTTAACATTTTTTGCTATCTCTTACCGTTTTCTTACAAAACGCGCTCAAAGTGGAAAAATGAAGAAATTGTAAAAATTGAAAAAATCTTTCCCGCCTTAAAGGTTTTTCCAAAGTAAAAAAATGTTAAATTCTGACAATTTTCCCAAAAGTTTCTCGTCGAGAGCTTTAATTCAAGTATAAGGTTGATGGGGGTCCGATTACGGGAAGTGCCTAATAATTAATGTCAGTAAACAGTGAAACCAGCTAGCTTTAAGAACGTTGGGCGGAGCTTCCCTTCTCGGATGAATAGTGGCTAAATGGATGATTGGATCTTAAATCTGATGAAAAATCGTTGGTCTGAAATACAATTTTCTACGACTTTTGTATTTAACATTTTTTGCTATCTCTTACCGTTTTCTTACTAAACGCGCTCAAAGTGAAAAAATTAAAAAATTAAAAAAATTTGAAAATTATTTCCCGCCCAAAAGGTGTTTCCAAAATTAAAAAATGTTAAATTCTGGCAATTTTCCCAAAAGTTTCTCGTCGAGAGCTTTAATTCAAGTATAAG
>JAGFPH010010917.1:0-13604 GCA_018207615.1 Philaenus spumarius
GAATGTGAAATTTGGTACTCATATTGCTCATAGGCCCTAGAGGTGCACCAAGAAAGGATTTTAAAATATTTCGCATTTAAGGGTTGAAGCAACCCCTAAAAAAATAAATATTGTTTGTTTTATATCTCAAAAACCATATGGCATAGGAATGTGGAATTTGGTACACATATTGCGCATAGGCCCTAGAGGTGCACTAAGAAAGGACTTTAAAATATTTCACATTTATGGGTTGAAACAACCCCTACAACCATAAATATTGTTTGTTTTATATCTCAAAAACTATATGGCCTAGGAATGTGGAATTTGGTGCTCATATTGCTCATAGGCCCTAGAGGTGCACTAAGAAAGGATTTTAAAATATTTCGCATTTAAGGGTTGGAACAACCCCTAAAACCATAAATATTGTTTGTTTTATATCTCAAAAACCATATGGCCTAGTAATGTGAAATTTGGTACACATATTGCTCATATTTCCTAGAGGTGCACTAAGAAAGAATTTTTAAATATTTCGCATTGTATAAAGTTGTAAATTAAATATGTAGTACATAATATACAGATGTGTAACATAAGTAATTTGATTGTAAGCTAGCGTAGTTATTCCGAGTTCCGTTTATAAAAATAAAACATGTTTATAACTTGGGAACTAATTCACCGATATTAAAAAGTGTAAATTATAATTAGTTATCAATTGACACTAAAAAATATATTGTCTTTGTGATATTAGTGAAATTGCGTTAAGATTTTAGAAAATCTAGTTGGACATATGGACCGCAAAAATTACTGGAACTCGGGAACTACAGAGCCTAAACAGGACTGATGTAAAAAAACATTGAGATCTTCAAAAAAAAATTATAACTAAAAAAAATAGGATATTATTAGCGAATTTCCATAGGAAAAATGAGCTATTGCAGTGGCCCTTATAGTAAGACACCCAAGGTCAGGAGTAGCAAATGAGCACCGATCATGGTCCCCAGATCATGTTTTGGTGTGTCATTAAAAATCATATATAGCAAAATTTTATGTAAATAGTATAGTGTTCTATTATTGTTCACGGTAATTGAGTTGTGAAAAATCGTAAGTAATAACTGTTATTAATTAATAAGTCAAAAATATGAGATACACAGTTAAGAAAACAAAAGTTAATTGAATGAAAAATGTTTACTTAATAGAGGGAAATTTTTATTTTCAGGTTGTCAGGACTGCTGATGAAACAAGTGCTTATATTCCATGAAGTGATTAGTTTAGTGCAGCTCTTTCTTGACCTCGACAGATATAACGTCAACCATATATCTGGCCAGCCGAGCACTAAACTTATCAGATGACTTAAGTCCTTATACTCGAAATGATGAATTAAGAGCTTATACGTTGATATGTATATGTGTATATATATACATATGTATATATGTGTTCGCACTATAGTGGCAGCATTTTAATTCCGATTTGGTTCAAATTTGGTACACATGTTGGTTGCCTACGTCACTCGGAGGAGTTCGTTAGCCAAAAAAATCCAACAATCGGAAGCACGTTTTTTCATGGGAAGTAACTATTTTTTTAGATTTATCCTACAAGAATGAATTTGTTTTTTAGTGTTTTCTACAAATATAAAATGTAGGATGTTATTCTGCACATTTATTTTTTTACGCGACCTTATAGCTCACTTGGTTCCTCCAAAATCGATCAAAACGTAAAATACCATAGAAGTACCCGGTTCAAAACCATGTGAAGGATTCTACCGTGGGGTTGGCGTGCGAAGCACGCAATGCTTCGCGTAGTGTAGATACTCCCAATATGCGGAATGGCGTGCGAAGCACGCAATGAATTTTGTATTGAAGATACACCTAAAACGCGGAATGGCGTGCGAAGCACGCAATGCTTTGTGTATTGATGATACTCCCAATATGCGGAATGGCGTGTGAATAATTGTGCAGCTATTCAGCACCGTCGTGAATAGACTTATTTCCCAAATTGTAGGTTGAAACCCTAGAACATAGGCCTATAAACTTAATTTTGGAAATTTGTTCAACTCAGCTGCGAGGTCGAAACATTTAAACTGTAAATAAAGTGCAATGTAATTTTCATTCTTTAATTTGCTTTGTGCTTTGTACATTTTAAACGACTTAACGAAATACAGCAATTGCAGACAGATTAGCATAACCCCGCCCATGGAAAACAGCAATCGTCAACATTGCTGAAAACAATGCAGTTAATTGGCAATGAATGAGTGAGACAGTTTGTGCAAGTACAATAGCTGTGTACACGTCATACGCAATTTACTAATACCGTTGTCACACACGTTGTTACATGCGTCGAGCTGTTAAACACAATGTTATCGTTCGGTTATAATAAACATATGTTTTCCTTGTACAGCTGAGTCAGTTATTTTAAAACAGCTGATTGCGTAGAAGCGATAAGTTAAAGTATGATTGAGGTTAGGTTTAAATAATTTGTAATTGTTTTTAAGATTCTACACTCATCTGTGTTTCGCACGCCGACCAACGTGTTTGCACAATTAATTGTAAGGTAAATAATTCTACCACGCAGCCGAACCGCTGATTTGAGCAAATTTACAAAATTAAGTTTATAGGCCTATGCTTTAGGGTTTCAACCAACAATTTGGGAAACAGGTCTATTCACGACGGTGCTGAATAGCTGCAAAATTGTTCGCACGGCATTCCGCATATTGGGAGTATCTTCAATACACAAAGCATTGCGTGCTTCTCACGCCAACCTTGCGGTACAATCCTTCACATGGCTTTGAACCGGGTACTTCTATGGTATTTTACGTTTTGATCGATTTTGGGAGTACCAAGCGAGCTATAATGTCGCGTAAAAAAGGAAAATGTGCAGAATAACATCCTACATTTATTTTTGTAGAAAAATTTTAAAAAAATTCATTCTCGTAGGATAAATCTAAAAAAATATTTACTTAATGTCAAAAAACGTTCTTCAGATAGTTGGATTTTTTGTTGGCTAACGAACTTGTCCGAGCGACGTAGACAAACATTTGTACCAAAATTGAACCAAATCGGACTTAAAATGCGGCCGCTAGAGTGTGAACACATATATACATATACTGTATATACATGTTTTTTAATGACACCCCAAAACGTGTTCTGGGGACCATGATCGGTGCTAATTTGCTACTCCCGACCTTGGGTCTTACCATAAGGGCCACTGCAATAGCTCATTTCTCATATGGAAATTCGCTAACAACTAAACGTAATCCATATTTAAACGTTGCCATTATAATGTGCACAAGAATAAAGTACTATCTATACATATATTAAAAGAATTTATGAAAACTTGTGGCAGTCAGTACGGCCATTCTATCCGGCCGATTTCCTTACTTTTTTTAAAATTGCAGGTAATCATTCACAGATATGTCATCAAGCATTACAAATCATGTATCTTTCGCCTTACAAACGTTATAATCAAATGCAAATTTCTGCTGTGTATTCCTTATGGGGGGGTTTTTTGGTTCTTTGTCCACTTTGCGTTCGTATACCATTCATCCGATTGCTTTTAAATTTTGCATAGTAACACAGGTTAACCCTGGGAAGGTTTTAGGCCATTTACCAAAGTCCTAGGACATTAGGGCTACGCCCCAGTGGCCCTCAAAGTTTCAATGTTAATCTTATGGAAGAAAGTTTTCTATTGATTTTATCAAAAACAGCTGATTTTATCAGGGGCACAAAAACAGCTGTTCGTATAAAAAACTTAGCAACACATCATGTTTGTTTACTTTCATTACCATAGCAACATTACTTAGAAAATTTGAAGAGTATTACCTTTTTGAGGTTACATTGACAAACTAAAAACAAACCCAAACAAAAATCAACGAAAAATGCTAACTATATTTTAATTCAATTCAAACATTGGTTGTTACAAACCTATTATATATAAAACAGCTAATTTGGATCAAAAACTGAACATAATTTTAGGGTGGGCCTACAATGAACCAAAACACCAATTGGTAGTTAGAATCAGGTTTTATTATAATTCTTCACAACTACCTGTTTTTTTTAGATTAGGTAAAATTTTCCAATTGCGAGCGAAGCGAAGCAGCCATTTGAGGCCGAAGGCCGAGGCGGGGTTGGGACGCGGAGCGTCCATGGGCAGAGCCCCTAGTTACACTTAAATTAAACTTTTCATACGATTTGGTTAGTGAATTTCGGGCAATGTAAAGTTGGAAAGTCGCCTAAAATTTTGATTTTTTAAAAGTATTGTGACTCATTGTTAGAATAAAACTTGAATACAGAACCTCAAAACTAATACGTTTATTAACTCAAACGCGTTTCAACGGCAAAGTCGCCATCTTCAGTGATGCACGAGCTACAATAATCAAACTATAACCAACCAAACGGTGTATTATGTTTCGTATTTGTACAAAAATAGAAGAGGCTTGATACTACGTTACATTAGTAAGGCGTTAACAAATGCATAGCGTTATTATAACTAGTAGTTCTGTGAACAGTAGACCTCGCTCGTTGAAATAACAAATGTGGTTTTGAGCTTAGGTTAAAAATAGTGTGCCAGTAAGGAAGTAAGCAGAAGATTTAGCCAATGAAACATTATTTTGCAATTCCCGCGATTCCGCGGTTTCTAGTTCTCCTTATTTTTCTTTTCTTGAGCTTTAACTGCTAAAGATTTTCTTTTAGGGGGCACAGTGTGGTATTTATGTTAATGCGTAAGGTAGCTAAAAATATCGCGTTATTGAGGGATTATAGAATTAAATATTTACGTTCTTAAATAACTAAAACTTAACAATGTACACTCCTGGACAAAAGTTTCGCAACAACCATGTTTGTCTTAAATTGATTAGTTTAAAAGTAAATAAAAACAATAAAACCCTTTTTTATTTATTTGTTCCTTATCTTAGATTAAGAAAGCAACAAAAATATTAAGACTTTTACAGAGTATCATATATTATTTGGTAAAAAAAAGAAAAGCTGAAAAAAGCCGATAAACTTCTAGTTTTTAATTAAAAGAAAAATTTATATATTTAATTTATTTGGTTTATTACCAATTTCCTAGTATCTGGTATTTCCTCCTCTTGCTCGGATTACTTCTTGCAGCCTTCTCCTCATACTACTGATGAGGTGTTGAATCTCTTCTTGCGGTGTTGCCTCCCACTCCTCTATCACTGCGGCTATAAGGGTTGCGAGAGGGGTTGCAGGGTTGTTTCTTCTCCTGATGCGTTTTTTTACACTGTCCCACACGTGTTCAATAGGGTTGAGGTTTGGACTCTTGGGTGGCCAATCGATTGAGCTTATGCCGACCTCCATAAGGTTACCACGTACAGCGGCTGCGATATGTGTTCGAGCATTATCATGCATCAGTTCGAAATTTGGTCCCACAAACGGAACAAACGGAACAACATGATCTTGCAATATTTTTATATTCCACACACATTTGTGCTGTCAGAGCCGGTCTACGAAGTACCACGTGTTCTGTACGAGCGTAGTACTGTATACCAAACCAGAACATCACCGAGCCTCCACCATAAGGCACCCTGGGTGAGAAGCAGGCTTGTGCAAATCTTTCGCGACGCCTTCTCCATACACTTTCGCGCCCATCTGGTGAAGCTAGACTTACTCCAGTCTCATCTGAGAAGAGAACATTCTTCCAATCATCCACAGTCCAATGGATATGATTCCGGGCAAATCTAAGCCTCAAAGCACGTTGACGTGCAGTGAGAAGAGGACCTGTAGCAGGCCGTCTACTGCTCAAATCCACTTCTGCGAGACGTTTACTGATGGTACGGCTCGAAATATTTACATTGCACTCCTGCCTGATCAAACCTTGTAGCTGCGTACTGGTAACCATCCTCCTGCCAAGTGCGCTTAATGTTAGAAAACAAACATCATTTCTGTCAGTTTACTCTTGGCCTGCCTTGAACTGGTCTTCTGTCATCTCGGCCAGTCTCTTGAAACCGCCTAACAGCTCTTCCAATTGTGGAACTGTGTACTCCGAAAATCCTAGCCACTTCACTTTGCGAACGCTATTGTCGAACCAAAATTCTAGCTCTGACAGCCTCTGCAGTACAGACGACGGTGTACACCCATCGTAATTTAAAAAAATAATGAATTCAATTATTCTTACTGAATAAAAATGCACTGCATCACTCAAGTCACTTCTGAGAAATTACCTTTGGTCAAAACTCGAAAGACTGACTTGATTTGGACTTTTAACTGGAGATAAGATAAGGAAGGAGAAAGAGATCAGATAATAAACATTTTTCTATAGTATTAAGTGTATTTGTGTCTATTTAAAGCATTATTCTTAGTAAACAAGTCATTATCAGCCCTGTGTTTCATTGACATACAATTTTGTTTGTGTTGCGAAAATGTTGTCCAGTAGTATATTTACAGTTACATATCATATTCCAAAATTAAAAATAATGAAAACAAACGATGTTAAAACGTCATGATAGTGATCTCAATCCATGTACCAACACTTCCCACGGTGTCCAACGGTCATTTTTGTATGTCCTTTATCACCGCGAGGTTTCATTTGTTTCATCTCATTTTGTAATTCAAGTAAAGCTAAGTCAAACACTTTTATGAAATAATAATTTACAAGTATATAATTCAATTCTTTGATTTATTCTCTATACTTTCTTATAATAATGTCATTTTTGGGCAATTTAATTATTCCTAAATTTCTATTCAAAATATGCCTAGATTTGTTAGCAGTCTTGTAGTAGAAACATAAAAACTGGTGTTTTCAAAAGAAATTTGAAATTGATCAATATTTTTATACAGTTCTATTTAGAACTAAATTACGAATCTTTTTTATATTTATGAAAAAAATTACAAAAAATGTTTACTACTTTTTATGTAGGCCTAAAGATGAACCTTTTCCTTTCGTTACTGAACATGCTTGTTTCTTCAGCTAATAACTTTGTTAATTTTTCTACAATAATTTTTTTTACTGGCATATAAGAATTCTTTGAACCTTTATCTACAAAAAAGCTACGGAACACTTTCGAATTGGTTTAGAATAAACGTAAAACACATGTTTAAAATACAAAAACTTGGACACCCGCAAATACGGGTAGCAATCTGCTACCCGCAAAATGCTATTAGTTTTTAAATTCGACTTACGGTTAAGCCACAAACTGGCTTTGGAAAAAAGCTTTCACTAAGAAAAACGGTCTGGCCGCCATTTTTATTTTATTTTATTTAAGGGGTTAAAAATGAAAAATGGAAAAAACCCGTATATATATAAAATGGCTCAACCTAGGAATAAGAAACATTCATGCAAAAAATCATCAAAATCGGTCAAGGCGTTTGGCCGTAATCGTGAGACAGACAGACACACAGACGAAATGCCGAACGGTCGAGCTAAAACGGAGACCTCGCTGCGCTCGGTCAATTATGTATTTAGCCTATAACAAAATGTTTAGGATGGACAGTTTTTAAGAGCTTGTTACTCAGGAAGGGTTTAACGATTTCATATGCCTGATAAAGTGAATTGACCAAAAAACCAAAAGTTTGTTAACAATGCTAATCATTTTGGCCCATTAGAACTTCAACCGTTATGGGAAATTTCTTAAACATATATATTTGTGATGAATTTGAACTGAAAATATCCAAAAGACAATGGATATCATATCAAAATAAAATATTAATAATAAGAAAAAAATACAACCTAAATTAATCAGTTCTCGCTGTAATGATATTGTAGTATCAGGAGAGGTTACATTTTTTACAAAATACTTAATATTTTTGCAATTAGAAAATATATTGTACTCAAACTTTGTATATCCATTTTGGCGTATGCCCTACATAAACCCAGAACGTTCTTTTTAATATTTTCACAATGGCATCCGTTTTTATATAAAATATATACAAAACCAATAACTTACGGAACAAAACAAGTTTTTTTTAATAACAAACAAATCTGGTTTTGTATGTTTAGGTAGCTCAAAAATAACCGATTTATCGGCTAAAAAATGAAGGGCTCAGGGGAAGAAGGGGGTAAGTCAATTTTTGTAAATTTTACAGGAAACAGTTTTTAGAGTTTTAGGATTAAAATCTTTATACAAAATTAAAGTTTTGTTTATTTTTAAGAGTTGTCACTGTAGTTTTATCAGTTCTTTACTAAATTTAGTAGGTTAGATCGTCATAGTTACCTTGATTTTTAAGAAATAACACAAATTGTACACAAACTCTATAATTACACGTTATAAAGGGGGTAAGTCATATAAATCCAGCGGAAAAAGGAGTTAAGTCATCAACATTTATCAGTGTTGGTCTGTAAGACCCGTTTGTTATTGTTAAAAAAGATTACAAACTGGAATTCTTATCACTTACATACACAAATTTTTGAGTTAACATCGAGTACCATGTCTTCATAGCCTGTCTATTTCAATGACAAAACTGTCTGTCTTCACTTTCACAAAACTTACCAAACTGAAAGTATGTCCACTCACATAATATTATTATATACACAAATAATGTTACTTATTGGATAAGAGGACCATGTCTTTGTAAGCCTTTCTGTTTAAAAGGCAAATTTTCAAAGTATTCTCTAGCTTCTCTTTCACAAAACTTGGACAAGTGCTTGACATCTTCATACTTCGCCTTGGAAATCGGTATTAAATCTGTAAATGTAATGAACTTTGTAATTTTTATGTAATGTAGAGTTGTAGATAGTTTACATTACAAATCATCTGTGTTTTCAATGCGCAAGCGTTTTAGTTCAGCATCCTTTTGATTTATTTTATCAACATCAGTATTTACATTTAAATGTAGTTTTTCTGCCTCTAAGATTTTTGATTTTGCAATGTACTCATCGCATGTGCTACAAGTGTCCATGCGAGGAAAGCCAAACGATATATTAAATTCTGTGGAGAAAACTGTACGGTAAGTTTCATAAGACACCTTTATACTGTCATACTTACTACAAAACATTTCAAACATTTTTTTAATATTTAATTCTTCTGGCAAATATGTTTTTGTTGATTCTGCTAGGTTGTAGTGCCATTTTCTACCCTTGAAAGACCCTATATGTTCTATGATAGCACTTTTGGTCTTTGCTAAAAGTTTATTTGGCCTTACATTGTGCTTACCTCTACCGTCTCGGGGCGCCTTGCCTTCTTTTTTAAGACCTCTTTGAAGAATTTGTAATTTTTTCTTCCCAATTCCATGAATTGACCGGAATGCTTGTTGGCAAACCTGTACTTCATTTACAGTTTCATCACGCATAAATCTAACTCTATAAGAATAGGCTGCATTGCGAAAACTAGCACCATCTTCGTCTAAACGAGGACGCCAGTTTTGTATTTGTTGCACTGTAATAAGCCCACAAAGGTAAGTATTTTGTTCATCAACAGAATTCATTAAATTAAAATCCAACATAATACTTGCCCGGCATTTCTGTGGGACATTTTCGAAACATTTAAGATGTTTACATTGGCAATCAGGCACTGGAGTATGGCTTTGAAGATTCAATTTCTTATTAGCGTCACTTAAACGTCCAAATTTCTTTCTCTTCTTTGTATTTTTCACTTGATTCACTGCACCATGCTCTTCAACCTCACTTTCCATCATTCACCACTAAAGACTAGTAAATCTGTAGAGAACACTATTATTATCACAACAGAACATTAAAACACAACCTCAAACAAACTACAGACACATATCATCTAACTGACTCATCAAGACTGAAAAACAAACAACACGAAATGACAGCAGGCGATTTCTTGTTTATTCCTCCGGCTGACTTGCCCCCTTCTTAGCAGCAAGCGCTCAGACTTACCTCCTTTATAGCCTGCATGGGAAATTTTAGAATGTGATTTTATACTGACTAGACTCCTTATTCCCCTGTGTAGTTTTTTAACACGAGGTAGCTACCCCTCAGACCTATCTGCTGGAATGGAAAACAAAAAAATTAAAAAAATTGACTTACCCCCTTCTTCCCCTGAGCCCTTCAAATCAAAACATAATTTCTTGGTATTTTCTGTAACAACACAGTAGCATCAATAACTGTACAGAAGGAAATTTTACGTTTTGAGTTGTTAGCAAACAACTTGGTCATGATTTTAGCTGCAGGAAGAATAAAAACCATGTTTTGTTTATTACTAAAATTAACTGTTTTTGTTTTTAAAGTTATACTTCTTTGCGCCCGTTGTAATCGGGATGGGGTGTCGGTCGAGAAACCGCGTCACGCGTTAGGAGTAAAATCCGGAAAGTGCATTTTTATACCTTTCTTCGTATATTCGTATACTTTCGTATACTTCAAAACGTCGGATTGATTTGAAACTTTGCACACTTATCAAGGACCAATAACAGTGCAATATTAATTTTGTTGGGTGGTGTGAGCACTGATCATGGTCACCAGAACACGACGTGATTTTCACCCTCTTCAAAACGTCTGATTGATTTGAAATTTGGACACTTATCAAGGACCGATGACAATGCAATATTAATTTTGTTGGGTGTAGTAAATGAGCACTGATCATAGTCACGTTTTCGAGTATCATTAAAAACTTTATATACAGGGTGAATCACGACGATATACAGAAACTTCGGGAGCGCATTAATTTTGTTGGGTGTAGTAAGTGAGCACTGATCATGGTAACCAGACTAAAAAATAAGAAAAGAAATAATAGTTTAAAAACTAAAAAATACTCTTTAAAAGCAAACCGAACTAAAAATTTGAAAATAATTGTAATTATTTTATTTATTTATTAACCAGGAATTAAAATGTTAATAAAATCCATTAGATAATCAATATTCATTTTACACAAGTTTTCACTTCTATTGTGTGGTCATGTGCACACCCAATTTTTTTATAAAAAAACGGCTCAAACGATTTTGATAAAATTTGGCTTATTTGTAGCCCTTAATGTAGTACCTTATGCAAAAAAATAGCATCTTTATAAAAATTCTCGTTTAGCTAGTAATAATAACTGATTTTTTGGGGTTTTTTTGGCCGAAAAGAGGATTGTTTTTCAAAATTTTTCAAAACCTTTTTTCGTGCGTCTATACCGGCCTAATGTTTGGTGCAAATTTGTTCGAAATCGTTTGAATAGTTTTCTCTCTAGCTAAAAATAACAATATCTATTAGTTACGCTCCTACTTTAATACACTCATGAAGTGGCAGTGAATCTGTTTAATAATATTTAAACGTGTTTGTGAGAAAGTATGTGCCAGTTTCTGGCGCCGTTTATTTTTTATTGGAATGAAAATAAACCTTGTTTTACCTTGTTACAGCAAACGCAATCACTCTGGGTATAAAATATTCAATCCAGATTTCACTCGACGAAGGACATGTGTAAGATGACAGACGAAATGAAGGATGGATTATGCTTTGCAACGCTAGCGAACTGTCGAGAATGATCAATGGGCGATAAAGGACATACAAAAAATGACCGTAGTACACCGTGGGAAGTGTTTGTACATGGGTTGAAATCACTATCACGACGTTTTAACATATTTTGTTTTCATTATTTCTAATATTGGAATATGATATGGAACTTAAGTTAACTTATGATACATTGTTAAGTTTGAGTTATTTAAGTATGTAAATATTTAATTGTATGTTGTCCCTCTATAACGCGATATTTTTAGCTATCTTACGCATTATTAATCTAAATAAAGCACAATGCCCCTAAAAGAAAATCTTTAGCAGTTAAAGCTCAAGAAAAGAAATAAAAACAAGAACTAGAAATCCCGGAATCGCGGGAATTGTAAATAATGTTTTACTGGCTAAACATTGTGCTTACTTCCTTACTGGCACACTATTTTTAACCTAAGCTCAAAACCACATTTGTTATTTCAACGAGCGAGGTCTACTGTTCACAGAACTACTAGTAGACTATAGTAAAAGTCCATTTTAAGGCGATTCGAATAAATTCGACCACACGACCACAATCAGTTAGTAAATAGTTGGCCTATATTTATGTATTTAAAATTTACATCAAGAACGGAGACTTTCACAAAAAGAACAACAATATTGCGACGTTTTTGTGTTTTTATAAAAGACAGAAGTTGCGAGAATCGAGTCAAAGCGTCGTATTTGCAAACCAAATGAAGCAGAGCAACACCGCGTTGAAGGAAAGGATTGGAGATTTTTTTTAGAAATATGAAATTTCTAGGAAATAGCTTTCTGATTGTTTGATTTGTGCGGTATTTTAACGTACAGATACCGACGCGAATGCTAGCACTTGAGCAAACCACTGCTAACCTGACTAAAAACATCGGTACACGGTACATCTCTGTTTAACACGTTTTCAAGCATGTGAGCTTGACACTGAACACTATGAGAAGCAACCGACGCAAAGTGCATTGCAGGCCAACCCCCGTATTGGGAGTATTTTCAATACACCATGCATTGCGTGCTTCGCACGAAAGTTTTATATAAACGGATAAACGGATATTTCTAAAAAAATATCAACATCGACTTTTTTGTAATCACTATAGGACTACTTTCTCTATACTATAGTATAGTGAGTAATTAAAAGTAGTTAATATTTTTGTTAAACCATACCAATTAGTATATTCGAATAGATAGTTTATTTATTGATGTTCAATACAAAAATATGCCGAGAAATTGTATTCGCCTTCTACATAAAAATAAGTAAAAGGACAGCCAAGATGTAAAGTCTACAAATTGTTAGTAGTTTACTAAAATTCGTTCCGACATTTTTTAATATTTATAAGACATTGTGTTTTATTTTACAAATAAATATCGGACGAATAGTTTTCAAGTAAGTGCTGAGAGAGCTTTACTTCGATTCGCCCTACAAATTTGGAAGTTTAAAATATATTATTCGACACTGTGACACAACTGCACGGACTAACCTAAAATTGTACCACAAAATGATCAGTACTCAGTTCCTTGGATTTATATAAGCGCAAGGAAAATTTACTTCGTCACAACAAATCTTTGCAACTACTACTAGGAAATTTTAAATTTCTGTCGCACAAATTTCCCCCTTTGCCCCCCCCCCCCCCCCAGAGCCCCCGATACAATGGGGGCATTTCACATGTTCAGAATGAAAATATGCGCTCACAAAAACCACTGAAAGGAAATTTTAAGTTTCTGTCGCACAAATTTGCTTCTTCGCCCTATTCCCCCATAGCCCACGATACACGGGGTCATTTCACATGGTCAGAATGGAAATCTGCGCTTCCAAAAACCCCTGAGAGGAAATTTTAAGTTTCTGTCTCATAAATTTCCCCGGCATTTCAGATGGTCAGAATGGAAATCTGCGCTCAAAAAAAATTTCTCACAAATTTCCTCCTTCCCCCACCCCCCTCAGAGCCCCCGATACACCGGGGGCATTTCAGATGGTCAGAATGGAAATCTGCGCTCACAAAAACCCCTGAGAGGAAATTTTAAGTTTCTGTCGCACAAATTTCCCCTATCCCCCCCAGAGCTTCCAATGCACCGGGAGCATTTTACATGGTCAGAATTGAAATCTGCGCTCACAAAAACCCCTGAGAGGACATTTTAAGTTTCTGTCGCACAAATTTCCCCTATCCCCCCCAGAGCTTCCAATGCACCGGGAGCATTTTACATGGTCAGAATTGAAATCTGCGCTCACAAAAACCCCTGAGAGGAAATTTTAAGTTTCTGTCGCACAAATTTCC
>JAGFPH010010917.1:22879-37270 GCA_018207615.1 Philaenus spumarius
CAGTATTGCTTCCGTTCCCTTAATTATCTTTTAGTAAGATTGGTACAGTATTTACATTTATTACCATTGCAAACCAATTGAATAAAATAACAGAAAACAGCTGTTTGCTGTAATATTTCCATTAACAGTTAATTTCAAACTTTGTACTGTATTTCTAACTTTTATGTTAGGTTTTTTTTAAAGTGTAGACCTGAGCCTTGCTAGTTCTTTTAACCTTTATTATAAGTGTTGTTATAAAATATACGAAATAATTTGATTTGAACATTTAACATTATTTACCGTCTTAGCTTTGGGGTTATTATTAATCCTACTCCTTTATTATAAAGAAAACATAACATATGTTTTTAGAAGATTCCAACGGGGCTGGCGTGCGGGGCACGCAGGGGTTTCCCCTAGTAATGTATATAAGCACAAAATTTAAAAATAGGCCTACAGTTTTAAAATTCTTATAATTGTCCTCAATTACCGAGTTAAAAATCCCCGTCACCTAGATCGGACTAGATTAAGACTGTTTTTAGACAGTTTTTTTTTTTAATGAAATATTTCTGATGTGTATCTAATTAATCTGCCCGTGATTTCTCACGGGGGTTCACTGGTATTTTATATAACGACGAGTTACCTACATAGATTCCGCCACGTTATTTCTTTCATGTTACAACACTTACGCGTTTCAGGAGCGTCTGCTTCATCTTCAGAATAACGTATACGTGGACTAAGTGTAATTTTTTTAAGTTTGTCTGTAATTTTGTTGAACTTGAATGTATTAACGGTCTCAAGATACTGACAAAATTCTTAAGATGGATCAGATGCTCTGAAAATGAGTGTAAGTATTGTAGCAAGAAAAAAGTCACGCTGCAGAATCAATTTAATGGTCTGCTCCAGTAAACGAGAAAGCAACCGGAAACGCAAGCGCTTCTCTATATAGCCCTATCTAAACAGTGTAATTTTTTGCAGCTGAGCGCTTTGACATTGCCTCATTTCAAACCATTTTATAAATCCATCTTTTGTAACTGAGTGCTGAAAAAAACCCTGAATATTCTTTATAAAATTGCGAATCCGGCTTGCATTTCATTTTTAATTATATATTTTTTATTGTGTAAAGAAAAAAGTTCAAACTTGGAACTTCAAAAATGTCAATTAGGTGACAAATGAAAATTAAAAAAAATTAATGCAAAACGGATGCGTATTGTGACTGTGCTTAAAATGAGACCTTGCAAACAATTTTAAGATAAAAAATAAACGAAATAAATGGTATGAAATTTAACATTGCTCTTATGGGATAAAAATCCAAGATGGCCGCCACTACAGCAGACCCTTAAGGTAACGCGTTGTTGTTTTAAACGATCCTGAACAAAAATGGACGTATAATATTAAATCATAAAATGTTTAAAGTACAAAAGACCATGACAGTATTTCTCTAAATAGACAATTTATTTTTTATTTAAATTAATCGGTAAAAAAACTGTTGGTTAGTTTTATCAATGTAAAATATTTGTTTGTGGTTTTTTTTTCACTAACGATATTTTTTAAATATTGTATATTTAACACTTCACCATTAAACAAGTGGATATTTTTGAAGGTGTTCTAATAGCCAGCATTTTGGCAGCTCATTGTTATTATTTATTTTCAACAGTTTAGCCAATGTAAACTCTCAAAAGGCCTGCAAGTTGAAGTGTTTTTGAAAAGCAGTTAATGTCTTTAAATAAAACGCTCTCAAACGATAGCCAACAAGATAGTAGCTCTCTATTGTACATACAAATCCTGTAACTAACGCAGAAACTCTGGGCCATTCTGCGCATGAGTCAGGCTCCATATCATCACTACCCTCACCGACCTATTACCATCAAAATACCTCTAACCTACTCAAAACTGTGCACATGCAGATCATCACAAGCCCTCCAAGTGCCTCTGTCCTAATAAACGCCATTCCCATGAAAATACCCCATAATCTGTTTGCATTTGCTTCCCCCGTGAGACTCTGTGTGCAGCGAGCAGGATGGAGCCCTCCACTCGTAGATCAGTAAATATACATTGTTTTGGGTAGCAAACTTTGTTCACTCGAAAATATTAGGGCCTATAACAAAAGGTGTAACATGGAGAAACGAAGTAGTGAAGCATGGGCAGGTAACAAAACTGTAAATGTTGTCAGCCTCTTTTAAATTATTGAAGAAAGAAAACCCACGATTCTTTGACGTGAAGATAATTTCTGGAATTACGGCGTTCAATCATACCGTACAATCGACGCGAAACTTCGACTCCAGTATCGATAACGGAATGTACTCTTTTATTGCAATCCAATATGATAAATGAGGGAAGTAATTTACTCCGCACAAGGAACTGAATTCAGAGGCAGGACTGGGAAATCTATGTGAATAACTTAATTACAATTTAATTACAACAGTGACAGCGCAGTGGAGAATTTAAGATTTATTAAACATGTTTCGTCTAAATTACTTCTATCTTTTAAATTATACATAAAGGATTTTCATTCATTACTTGGACTCCTACTTCCTGGACCATTATTGTAAAATTTCTGAAGTGATAACTTCTATTGGCCCGTTGGGCACTTTCGACTTGGCTATGTCAATTCGCAAATCTCGCGTCACGCCAGATTTCTCGCGAGATCTTGCATCACGCCAGATTTCCCGCGAGATCTTGCATCACGCCAGATTTCCCACGAGATCTCGCATCACGCCAGATTTCTCCCGAGATCTCGCGTCACGCTTTTGTTTAGACACAAGTCAGATAGATCGTGGAGAGGGAATATTATTAATACATTATTTACATTTATTAGCATAGCAATCAAATTAACACATAAGAATTAGTTAATATAATATAACAGCTGATTTCGCCCATCATCTGTAATTCTTAAACAAAACCCAGCGTAGATTATATTTTGGGGTTATGTTTACAACTTCAACCATTAAAATTTCTTGTGATGTTAATTTTCTTATATATTAGTTATACAACTAATGTAGGCTTCTATAACTATAAGTTATATGGTCTTCTACACGTTATAAGATTTGCTTTGGGGTTATAAACTGTATATAAAACTAACCTTTGATCATCAATATATTCGTTTATACAAATTTAAAGAAGGATACCTACTGTTTAACTTCGCAAACATTCGTACATCTTTGTATAACATATTTGATTATTAATTTCTTTACTGTAATATTAACAACTTCTAAATCATTTGATCTATCAATATGAAATAAAAGGTAACTAAAAGATAATATTTTTACCTTTCTTTTAATATATATAGTAACGGTTATAAATAAACAATTTGAACAAATAGGCCTACAGTTTTATAATCCTTATAATTGTACACATTTACCGAGTTAAAAATCCCCGTAGTCATAGAAGTTATCACTTCCAACGTGTGGTCTTAAGCACACCCAGTTAATTGTTTTAAATTAATTTACCTACCTTCAAATGGACCTACTAATTTCCCCTCTACTGCTGCTGGGTCTTACTAGTTTCGACACATACCTCTGTCATTGTCGAAGACGAACATTTCAGACGATGATCACTTGACACAAAACACTACACAACACATAAAGTATAAACACGTAATATTTACAATTAAAGGGTCGTTAAATAATTAAAATGGGACATAGCTGTTCACACAAGTAGGGGAATAGCGCTTGAATGGTTTAAGACTTATTTATGTAATAGAACGCAGTTTGTGTCTGTTGGTGAATCAATAAGTAGTGCTAAAATTGTTAATGTTGGAGTTCCACAGGGTTCTGTCCTGGGTCCTATATTGTTTCTGATTTACATAAATGACTTGTATTTAGGAAAACTAAATGGTACAGTGACGGCATTTGCTGATGATACGGAATTTGTCTATAAAGCAAAAGATATTGGGGAATTGCATAGACTTATGCAGGAGGATTTATATTCGATATCGTTATGGTTTAACTATAATAAATTAGCTCTTAATACAAATAAAACTATGCATATAAACTTTTCGTTATCCGATTCATTTGTGTTTTATGAACCCCTATCTTATCATAGCCTATCAAACTGCAGTGGTTTGAGATGTGATTGCGAAAAATTGATCCAGTCTAAAAGTATTAAATATTTAGGCCTTATTGTTGATGAAAATTTACTGTGGAAAAGACACATTCAGAGTATTAAGAATGTGTACACTTGTACATGTTTTTGAAAAAATTTCATTATCTCAAACTTGTTTGTCCTAGTCAAGTGCTTGTCAAAATATATTACGCATTTGTTCATTCAAAATTGGAATATGGAATTAGTTATTGGAGTAGTACGTATGAATGTTATTGACAAGGCTCAAAAATCATTCATTAGGATTATATGTAGTCAAGGTAGAAGGTCAAGTTCTTATCCTCTTTTTGTAAAATTAAATATTCTTCCCTTAAGATACTTTTATATACATCGATTTCGTAAATTTTATTTTTACTCCTTCATCTTAGAAAAAAAAAGAAGAATTTACGAAATTGATTTGGGAGCACTTTGTTTAGGTCAATCACTTTGAAATAAACATTTTTTGTCTCTTGAAATTTTTTCTAAAAATTCTTCCTTTTCGAGATATTAGCAACTTTATGTCAATTTATTTCAACACGTTTAGGGCCGCCATTTTGGTTAGAGTGGACCTTTCGAAGTCCGGTTTGCGGCAATGTGTTCTACTAAGACCTTTAATTTGATACCAAACTCGACCTATACTGCTATTTAAGAATTTTGTCTGACTCCTCGTGGGCCGTCCCCCTTAAGAGATAAAAAAGTGATAATACCTTAAAAGAGTAGACATTTATGACTATTATTGATATACCAAGTCTCATTAATTTATCTATAATGGTAAAAAATATATTATACCGTTCCGGGACTTTTCAATCACACTGTATATATATATATAAGGTGGTGTTCATTTTTTTTAAAGGTGTGGCTACGATAGTAATGAATTGAAATTTATACCTAATAAATATAAAACCAGGCATGGCGTTTTTTATAGAACTGCCAAACCAAATAACAGTTTGTTCATGAAAAAATGGTTATTTGTAGGTCCCAAATTTTATAATGTTGTGCCGCACGATATACAATTTGGTCTTTCATTACAGGCAATAAAATGTAAACTAAAGACATGTTTTTTTTTCTCTTTCGAATGATTATGTTGAGTGCTTATTTAGGGTAGTTGAATGATGTGTAACTATAAATGTTTTATGTATGTTCATGTGTACGTACAGGTGTATTGAGGTGTTTGTCTGTGTTGTTCTTGTTTTGTTTTTTTTTTGGTTGTAGAGTAAAAGGAATTGTCTTTGTTTCGTCCAGGAATCCATAACTGGGCTCCAGCCATTAAAATATTTTCATTTATCACGTAATTGACATTTTTGAAGTTCCAAGTTTGAACTTTTTTCTTTGCATAATAGAAAATGTATAATTAAAATTGAAATGCAAGCCGGACCCGCAATTTTATAAAGAATATTCAGTTTTTTTTTCAGCACTCAATTACTAAAGATGGATTTATAAAATGGTTTGAAATGAGGCAATGTCAAAGCGCTCAGCTGCAAGAAATAACACTGTTTAGATAGGGCTATATAGAGAAGTGCTTGCGTTTCCGGTTGCTTTCTCTTTGCTTTCAGGAGTTAATTAACTGGCTCATTTTTGTGTTATGTATTTGTTAATCCCTCCTCAGCAGTATATATTTTGTTTAAGCATTTATTGAAAAAAAATATTATACAGGTTTTTCATGATTGTTTTAGTTTAATTTGTTTATATATTTGTGTTTGAGTTTTGTAAGAGGTTGTAAAAGGATTTATTAATAAAAAAATATTTGATTTGATTTGAAGTACTTGCGGGTCGTCTTGAACGCGTACTGAACTGGAAAGAAACAGATAGCCCATCATTGCACTGTATGGTTGGTTGCATAACTTGCCGGTGTATTTAAATTTAATATAATGTCGAATATATCGTTGGTTTTAAATTGTAGTTGATCATTAAGTACGTCATGTGGTTGTGTTTTTAGTCCTTTGTAAATGCCGTAAAAATCTTGGCATCTTGGCACTAGCATCTTGGCAAAAACATACTTTTTTTTTAGATGTTATAAAAAACAGTTTTATTCTAATAATAGTTACTTTTTTTCAAAAATATCGCTTCCTGTTGTTGGATTTTTGGCTAACGAGCTTATCCGAGTGACTTAGACATCCAACGTGTGTACCGAATAATATTTTTTCGAAAAACGCTTCATTTTCCAAATATCCGCCATTTTGATTCTTTTACTAAATAATTAATATCTAGAGAACAGTTTAACCGATTGAGTTCAAACTAGGCATGAAGTTTAACCTAACAATGATATATCTTAAGAAAAATAAACGATTGTATCCAATCAAGCGATTTAAAATGGCGGCTCTTAGAAAATTGCAAAACTAAATTACTCAAAAACCGTACATTTTAACAACAAATTTAAAGTTACCTTTTTTGTAGCCCTTTTCATTCCTTATCGGTTGGTTTAACTGTCAAAACAATCGGATGAAGGATAATAGCTAAGTTAAAGATAATGACAGCAAATGTACATGCAAAATTGTAGTATTTACTGTGATGGTATAGGATGCCGGGTTGAATACACCAATTATTACACATAACTTAACTTTATCCTGCATTCGATCGTTTTATCAGTTACACCAACCGATAGAAATCAAAAGGGCTACAAAAAAGTGTCTTGACATGTTTTGTTAAAATGTACGGGTTTTGAGTAATTTAGGTTTGAAATATTCAAACAGCCGTCATTTTGAAATGCATTATTGGATATAATCGTTTATTTTTCTTAAGATATAATACTGTTAGGTTAAACTTCATGCCAAGTTTGAACTCAATCGGTTAAACCGTTCTCTAGATATTAATTATTTAGTAAAAGAAACAAAATGGCGATATTTGGAAAATTAAGCTTTTTTCGAAAAAATATTATTCTTGATTTTCTATTTATTTTGACCCATAGAACCATTTCCCGAAGTTTTTAACACTAACTTTGTTCCACCCTGTATAATTAACATTTTTAATGACACAATAAAATGAGTTCTGGGGACCATGATCGGTGCTCAGTTACTACTCCCGACCTTAGGTCTCACCATAAGGGTCACTGCAATAGAGCTCTCATCTTTCGAATGGAAATTCGCTAATAGTTATGAACACCTTGACTAAGGGCAATAAACTTCCCTTACTAAACTCTCGTTTGACCGCATTCTGTGCATTTTAAGTCGTAATTACGTTCGTGATTGTACAAGGAAAGGCAAGTTGAATGCGAAAGCTTTTGCAATTCAAACTCTCCAGTGAAAAGAACCCAGAAGGAAAAGCAATTATACAGAAATTGTTTTTGTCAGCGGCGGAGAGATACTTTAACAAGACTAATTACGTAGCGAAGAAAATAGTTCGGGAAATGATACGAGATAGGCACTAAACGGTTACTTGTTTTTTTCTTTTCACTTTTTTAATAGAATACTGGAATACAATAATGAATAAACGGTACCAGGAACTGGCACATACTTTCTCACAAACATATTTAAATTATTAAACAGATTCACTGTGACGGGTGGGGTAGGAGAGGTGATTTTTTATTAAAGTTGGAGATTAACTAATAAATATTATTATTATTATTATTATTTAGAGAGAAAACTATTCGATCGGTTTCGAACAAATTTGCACCAAAAACGTCAATTAGGCATCTATAGATGCACGAAAAATTTTTTTGAAAATTTTTGAAAAACAACCCCCTTTATGGCCAAAAAAACCACAAAAATCAGTTATTATTATTATTATTAGCTAAACGAGAGTTTTTAGAAAGATGCGATTGTTTTCATATGTTAGGGTACATTAAGGGCTACAAATAAACCAGGTTTTATCAAAATCATTAGAGTTGTTTTTTTTTTTTTTAAATACGGTAACTGATTTACGGGTTTATTTTGGCCAAAAAGGGGTCTGTTTTCAAAATTTGTCAAAAAGTTTTTTCGTGCATCTATACAGGCCTAATTTACATGTCTGGTGCGAATTTGTTCGAAATCGATCGAATAGTTTTTCTCTCTAGCTTTGTATACATACAGACAGACAAACATACTGACAGACATTTTTTTTAAACCACTTTTTTGGACTCAGGTGGTCCCAAAACGGACATTTCCACAAAAATCTCAACATCGAACTTTGGACCCCAGGGTATTGTCTTTGGCTTTATCACACATTTCTCACAATTAAAACATTTTTTGTTTATATTCGGTGTTGCTCCCACATGGTCTATCCTTTCCGCTGTGGGATAACAATGGACCTCATCCACTTTCGAGGCCTTTGATCGGGTCGAAAGAGAGAATAGTAGGAAATCGAAAGGCCGCATTCGATTACTCATCCAATAGCGTCAGGGTCGGTAAAAATTGGTCAAGCGAGACAATTTGATCAAGAGCGGCCAGACAGGAAAGATAACGACGAAGTTGGATAACCGAAGACAAGGTGAAGATAAGTTAAGCGAGTGTACGTCCGCGCGTGAGTAACATAAAATATATAAGCTGATTTCACCCAACAATACTTAAATAAACCCAGTGTAGATTGTACTTTAGGGTTATGTTTACAACTTCAATCATTATAATTTCGTATATAGTTGATTTTTTTTTTTTAATGTGATTTGTAGAAGTAATGTATGCTATAATACTTTATAATATTATCTTTGAGGTTATAAACTGTATATAAATACAACCTTTTATCGTGAAAATACTCGTCTATACAAATTTAAAGAAGTTATCTATTCGTTTAACTTCGGAAACATTCGTACATCTTCGTATAACGTATAAACATATTCGATAATTAATTTCTTCACTATAATATTAATAACTTCTAAATCATTTGATCTATCAATATGAAATAAAAAGCAATTAAAAGATAATGTTTTTATCTTTCTTTAAATATAACGGCATACATAAATACAAAATGTTAACAGATATTCCTACAGCTTTATAGTCCTTTTAATTGTACACATTTACCGAGTTAAAAATCCCCTTTAGCATAGTTAGGTAGGCCTAGATAAAGTGTGTTGTTTTTAAATAGTATTTTGTATAAATGGTGTATTTCTGATATGTGATTAATCCGCGTGTGATTTTTCACGGAGGTTTACTAGTATTAAATTATTAACCTATGTGCGTGCAGTATAGGCAGTGTGTTTCGTCGTAAAGGTAAACATACAGATATAATAATATACAGGTCAATTCAAAGTTCCCTGGGCTGTTGACTTGACCATTGTTTAATTTAGCTCTGTTGTAATTAAATAAAAGTCGTATTTCTGGCTTTGTGCTGATTGTTGTGCTGTATACTAATTTAGATGCATCTCCTATTGTCTATTGTTATATCTTTTATATTTTGTTTACCAGAGTTATTTTTATAGTTTGAGTGCCGGTTGGAGTGTTTAGATTCTTTTGTTTATAGCAAACACAACCGAAATGGCTCAACTTTATCATGAATTTTGTTTTGTTTTATTTCTCTCATAATTTCTATATTTATTTCCTTCCCTCCATGTTTGTTTTTATATCTAATCAAGTATTCGCTTTCTGAATATGAAGAACCATTGTCCCTATAATTACCGAGTGTTTATATCCACTACCGAACAATCACGAGTTTGTCAATTTACTTCGATGTGGCTGTTTATAGTCTCTGATATGTGATTTTCGGGGAGGAAATGAAATTTAATAATAATTTGTCTTATATACAACTAGTTGGTAAGTGCGGCTTCCCCCGCAGATGTGATTAAATTAATAAAATGGCTATCGGGTAAATATTGTGTCTCACCATTACGCGCTATTAGCCCAGTCGGTAAAGGTCAATATAGACCAAAAGTACCAGTAATTTGCAATACGGCTGAATTTTTTTTATAAGTACATTAAAGTATGTAGATTAACATAAAAAAAAGTTTACCAGTCTATCGATTTCCCAAAGTCGAAAAAAAAATCGATTATCATTTTTTTCCTTCGATTATCCTTAATATTTCGAGCTGGGATAAAGATAGATGAAAATAAAAAATACCACCGTGTAGGGGAGGTATTTTTCAACAAAAAAGGTCAAGAGTATTTATTTCGTCCGAGCAATGGTTTGTCTGGAAAAAATTCGATAATGCAGGTATGTATTTTGCAGCAGGGGAAATCACTAAAAGGGGACATCTTATTCATATATGAAACGTTGGCTCATTCTAAATTGGCCGAATTTTAATATATCGAATTGAAACTTGAAATATTAGTTAAAATTTACATTTTAAACATTTATGCTGAGTCTCAGCTTGTTATCTTGAAAATTACCCGATCTAGAGCCACTTGACTTATTAATGGGTTTCTCGATTTTAGGAGTACCGAACCCACCAATTCATTTTAAACAGCTCCAGTTTAGAAAATTTTCAAAATATCAACCTGAAAGTTTTTTTACAAGTTAAATATATAGATTCAAACAAGATCAAGGAGTATAAACCTTTTTTATTATTTACTTTTCAAAGCACAAGTAACTTTAAAAAAGTATAATTTTAGACCTTTTTAGATTTTACATCAAAACGCTTGAGTTAATCGGCTGCAGATTAGTCAATTTTTTAAATATAGTTTTTAAAATAAGTGTAGCAAAAATCAATTTTGTTTTTAACATCTGTACCAATTTATAAATTGATATGTTCAAAAATGTCGAAAATGGAGTCGTTGAATCCAAAAGTGTTATAGTTAAAACGAGATAGGTAAAACAGAAGACCATTTTCAAGCGCCTCGTTTTTAAAAATAACATTAAAAAATCGTTTATACTTACTAAGAATATTTATACTGGTGTACTCAACTTGTAAAACAAATTTGATGTTGATATTCCAAAAATTGACGAAACTGGAATAGATTGAAATTAGTTCGTGAGTCCGGTACTAGTAAAATCGATAATCGAAATCGACTCCTAGATCGGATAATTTTCAAGATAACAAGCTGAGACTCAGCATAAATGTTAAAATATATATTTTAACTCCTATGTCAAGTTTCAATTCGATATATTAAAATTCGGCCAATTTAGAATGAGCCAACTCTTCATATATGAATAAGATGTCCCCTTTTAGTGATTTCCCCTGCTGCAAAATACATACCTGCATTATCGAATTTTTTCCAGACAAACCATTGCTCGGACGAAATAATTAAATATGACCTTTTTTGTTGACAAATACCTTCTCTACACGGTGGTATTTTTTATTTTCCTCTATCTTCATCAAAGCTCGAAATATTAAGGATAATCGAAAAAATAATGATAATTGATTTTTTTTTTGACTTTGGGAAATCGATAGACTAGTAGACCTTTTTTATGTTAATCTACATACTTTAATGTACTTATAAAATAAATTCAGCCGTATTGCAAATTACTGGTAGTTGTAACCTATACCGACTGGGCTATATTCGATAAATCGATTTTGGATCCGAGTTCCGCGGTCGAAAGACGCACAGTGAGTTTCGCCCAAATCGATCAACGTATCTCTTTTAGGTCTACGTAAATTAATAGCTATTCACCAATATCCGCTAAAAAAAAAACGAACTAACATGAAAATTACAAATTTTTTATTTGACATGCATGAGTAATTACATTTCACTTTATTGCATGCTGTTTTGATATAATATTTAACTGTTAAACCATCATATATATATATACAGTCAATTAAAACACAGACGATCTTGTCAAAGTTTTGGGCTTTTGATCCAATTCAGTTGTTTTGTTTATGACAGCCGCGTGTCATGTTCGTTCGCAAAACACCTAATTTGGCCATAATTTTGAAACTTTTAAAATTTTTAAACAGAAAATCTAAATATTTTCCGGATAAAAGTTAGTCTCTGAAAAGTCCTCTACATGGAAAAGAAAGTTTCGTCAAAATTGGTTTCGCCATTCCGGAGATTAGCTCGGACAAACAGACAGACAAACAACAATTTGAAAAAGCATGTTTAGGTTTTAATAAAGTGTGAATAACCACTTAGAAGTTTAGCAATAATTCGACCATTTCCTGAACCGCTGACGTGAGTTGAGCAAATTTCCAAAATTAAGTTTATAGGCCTATGTTTTAGGGCTTCAACCAACAATTTGGGAAATAGGTCTATTCACGACGGTGCTGAATAGCTGCTAAATGGTTCGCACGCCGTTCCGAATATTGGGAGTATCTTCAATACACAATGCGTTGCGTGCTTCGCACGCCGTTACGCATATTGGGATTATCTTCAAAACACAAAATATTGCGTGCTTCGCACGCCAACCCCACGGTAGAATCAACCACACGGCTTTGAACGGGGTACTTCTATGGTATTTTACGTTTTGAACAATTTTGTGAGAACCAAGCAAGGTATAACCGTAAAAAAATGTGCAGAATAACATCCTACATTTATATTTGTAGAACAAATTAAAAAACAAATTCATTATCGTAGGAGAAATCTAAAAAATAGTTACTTTCTGTCAAAAAACGTGTTTCCCATTGTTGGTTTTTTTTTTTTTTGCTAACGAACTCGTCCGAGCGACCTAGACAACCAACATGTGTACCAAATTTGAACCAAATCGGATTTAAAATGCGGCCGCTAGAGTGCGAACACACACACATATATATACTAGCTGTTGTACCCGTGGCTTCGCACACGGTCCAAAGTTTCGCCGCATAGTAATTAATGTTTATTGTTTTAAGGGTTGTTATTACAGTTTCCGGCTTTGCACGGATAGACAAATCAAAGTTAAATGTATATTAGCAACAAAAACATATCAATAAATATAGTAGGCCTACACTATGTGTTTCTTATGGGGATTTTTAGTAACTTTGACCCTCCAAACCACCCTAAAATTTAGAATTTTTTGGAAACCTTTCATAGGGAGCACCTAGGGCTCTAGAGGAAGTTACATACCAAATTTAATTCCAATCCTTTTGGTATTTTTTTCTAGTAACTTTGACCCCTCCAAAAAGCCCCTAAAATTTCCAATTTTTGGAAAACCTTTCTTAGCGAACAAATAGGGCCCTAGAAGAAGCTACATACCAAATTTTATTGCAACAAGTTCGGTAGTTTTTGAGAAATCGTGATGAGTGAGTGAGTCAGTCAGTGAGTGGTATTTGGTTTTATATATGTACTAGCTGACACGTACGGCGTTGCCCGTGGTGGTTAGTATTTTCAGTCTTTTTAACGTAATTGTAATCTTTTGAAGTGTTCAGTTAGTGAGTGGTATTTGGCTTTTATATATATATAGATCTTAAATAATAAAAGCACTATTGTCATAATAATAAAAGATCTGAAATTATGATTTTAGTAACTTTGATCCCCCCAAAAACCTCCTAAAATTTCGAAATTTTTCATACCCTTTCTTAGAGAGCGCCTAAGGCCCTAGAGGAAGCTACATACCAAATTTCATTCCAATCCGTTCGGGCGTAATTTGAGGATGATCAAAAACGCATTGAAAACGCAAGGAAAAATTCAAAAACGCCTATTTCTGGCGTAATTTTGGGAGAATCTCAAACATTTTTTAACAGACTATGTTTAGGCTTTAAACGAACCTAAGTACCAAATTTCAACATTTTCTGCCAATTAGTTCTCGAAAAAGCTGAGAAAACGCAAAAAATCGCTAGAAAAACGCGAATATCGGGCGTATCTTTAAGATGTTTTCAAAATCCGTTCTTAGTGCGCGTCTAAAGGTCCAACTGAACATGCATGCCAAATTTGAACTCATTTGGTTCAGTAGATTTTTAGTTCTGCTGATGAATGAATGAGTGCCATTTCGCTTTTATATAGATAGATAGATATGATTTTTAATGACACCCCAAAACGTGTTCTGGGGACAATGATCGGTGCTCATTTTCTACTCCAGACCTTGGGTCTTACCATAAGGGCCACTGCAATAGCTCATTTATCCTATGGAAATTCGCCAATAAGTATTTATTTCGAAATTACAGACAGGCACTTTCATTTTATTTATATGGAAAGATTGCACTAATCACCGAGGCCACTTACAATTTGTTCCCACCTTAAAACTGGAGTTTATTGCTGCGATGTTGCAACGGGTGTCTCTCAATTTTCCGCATAGAATGCACGTGTTAATCAAAATTACTAAAGAGAACACATAATATACACCGAAAGTTCAAAAGAGTTTTAATTCTAACATAACTTATAGTCTGTATACACTAACTTGGCGTCTGTACCCTGGTTACCTGCTACTTAGGGTCTGTAGCAGGTAGCCAGGGTACAGACGCCAAGTTACTGTATACAGACTATTATAGTGAAAACATAAATGTGTTTAGAACTCCTTGTGACACTCCTTTGAAGTAGGAAGTGTTATAATTAGCCTACATTTAGTTAAACCTAGATTAGTGGAACGATTTAAAAACATCAATCTATGATTTATAGAGCACAATCCAAGCACAAGTAGAGACTACAG
>JAGFPH010010918.1:18599-37263 GCA_018207615.1 Philaenus spumarius
ATCGAATTGCAAATGGTTTTTATGTCACTTAAGTTTGTTTATCACACTAATTTATATTTATAGTTTGTAGGAAGTTAGTGCAGCTTCTTTATTGTATAGGGTTAGCTCCCCCTTTTAAATCTATTTGATTGTAATGACAATTTTCTCTGAAAAATCCTGGTATAAATATGTGTAAATTGTGAAATTTTTAGTGAAATGAATTGAGTAGTTTTTGAGAATATGGAAAAAGTAAATGTATCGATTATTAGCGAATTTCCATAGGAAAAATGAGCTATTGCAGTGGCCCTTATGGTAAGACCCAAGGTCGGGAGTAGCAAATGAGCACCGATCATGGTCCCTAGAACACGTTTTTGGGTGTCATTAAAATTCATATATATATATGTATATATGTGTTCGCACTCTAGCGGCCGCATTTTAAGTCCGATTTGGTTCAAATTAGGTACACATGTTGGTTGTCTATGTCGCTCGGACGAGTTCGTTAGCGAAAAAAATCCAACAACCGGAAGTACGTTTTTTGACCGGAAGTAACTATTTTTTGACATTTTTACTACGAGAATGAAATTTTTTTAGTGTTTTCTAAAAATATAAATGTAGGATGTTATTTTGCACATTTTATTTTTTTACGCGACCTTATAGCTCGCTTGGTTCCCCCAAAATCGATCAAAACGTAAAATACCATAAAAGTACCCGGTTCAAAGCCTTGTGGTGGATTTTACCGTGGGGTTGGCGTGCGAAGCACGCAATGCATTGTGTATTGAAGATACTCCCAATACGGGGGTTGGCGTGCGAAGCACGCAATGCTTTCTGTGTTAAAGAAACTCCCAATTTTCGGAATGGCGTGCGAAGCACGCAAAGTTTTAAATATTGAAGACACTCCCAATATGCGGATTGGCGTGCGAAGCATTTTGCAGCTATTCAGCACCGTCGTGAGTAGACTTATTTCCCAAATTGTTTGTTGAAGCCCTAAAACATAGGCCTATAAATTTAATTTTGGAAATTTGCTCAACTCACGTCAGCGGTCCAGCTGCGTGGTCGAATTATTATTGAATTGTAAAGGTTCAATTTCATTTCTTTGACTTAAGTAATCAAATTTCAAATGGTTTTTTATATCACATAAAAAATAAAATTACATAATTTTAGCTGTTTAGCTTGTAAGATCTTAGTTTAATTTATATTTATTATTTGGGGTTAGTAGCCACATTTTGATTCCTTAGACAGTAGTAATTGTATCGTTTTAACATTCCTGGTAATAACTTGTCTTAACACCCATGGACAAACTGTGAAATTATTAGTGAAATAGGTCGAATAGTTTTTGAGTCTATAGAGGACAATCATTTTTATACATAGAGTATAAAAATAAGCTACATCAAACTTACAAATTTAACGTAATTTTTTATATAGGCCATATAAAGCTATGGACAGTGAAAATATTTTGTTTTGAAACGTTGATGTTTTATTTACATTGTTTTAACTTTAATTTGGTTAATACTAAGCTACCATACGCTCTTTGAGTACAATTGCTAAATCATCAAGTATTTTATAATTAAATGCGTCAGACTACATTTATTTTACTTTCTCACTATACTAAAGAAAAATGGTATAGAGAAAGTATAGTGATCGTAAAAAAACGATATTGAGATTCTTGTGGAAATATCCGTTTTGGGACCCCCTGAGTCTATACAGGCCTAATAGACGTGTTTTGTGCAAATTTGTTCGAAATCGGTCGAATAATTTTCTGTCTAGCTAATAATAATAATATTTATTAGTTAATCTCGTACTTTAATTATTCACCTCTCCTACCCCACCTACAATTATGAAGTCACAGTGAATCTGTTTAATAATTTAAATATGTTTGTGAGAAAGTACGGTATGTGCCAGTTCCTGGTACCGTTTATCATTCGTGTAAATGCATTCTGAAATGAATTGACGACGTTGTGAGCATTTATGTAGGCCTACTGTATTTACACCTTGTTGACTCACATTACCAACTAAAATATTTGCTAAATCATACACCTTTGAATATACTGGCTTTATAAGAAATATTGTATTAATAACTGACCCGACAGATGTTGTAATGTCCAAATTTCAATAAATGTTTTTGTGATCGTTTTGCAAATTTGTGATAAGCTGTTGAAAAATGGAAATTAAAAAAAAAAATACTTATTTCTGAGTGATCATTGCATCTATTCACGATTGTGGAAATGGCTATTCAATTTGATGAGGAGTACATTCAGAAGAATGCTGATTGAAAATTTTACACGCGAGGCCTACACAGCTGAAACGTTCGAAGTGTGTGATGTGTGTGGAATGTGATCGACTTGGAACCATGCGGGTTTGTTCCAAAATTTAAGTTATAGTTGAATTAACTCAGGATTTCGTGTAAATAGTCAAAACGAAGAAATGCTTTAATTCGAGTGGTTTGCTGAGACGTCATTATTTCCTTCATTGCAGTGCTTTTATGATAAACAACCTTTTTTGTTTTACTGTCTGGAGCGTAAACAAAGCTGACGCGGGAACAGGCAGATATTTACATTAACTACTTATCCATTTAATATGTTAAGACATTTGGATCTAGATGTTTGACTTATAATACAGCAAATATTTTGTTTGCTTTTACCTAATCTTAAAAAAAACTGTTGCGAAGAATAATTTCCTGACACTAAATTAGCCAAATTGGTTTGCAAATAAACATGTATTGGTTCATTGTACCAAAAAATTATGTTCAGTTTTTGATCCAAATCAGCTGTTTTATTTATAACTAATGGACCCAGCAATGCTTCGCTATTGCTTGATTTAATTTAAAGGGTAGTTATTCCCACGGTATACAGAATAGGCTACTAACGTCATCGGGACCCACTTTCTCATAAGCTCCATAAGCTTCTCATGTAAAAATTGAAGAGCCTTATGTAAAAATTGAATAACTTTTAAACTATTTAACCGATTTTAATAAAATTTTAAACACACATAGAAAACATATCAATAATAATAATATAAAAAAGTCAGATTGTTACAACAAATTGTAATACCTTTACTGATTAGGCCTATACAAATTACTTTCCGATATCTTGATTCGGTGAATAATTGTTTGTTCATGTCTTCAGTAAAAATTGAATAACTTTAAAAATATTTAACCGATTTTAATATAGGCCTAGTAAGTATTTTTAGTTGATTTTTGTTTGTGTTTGCTTTTAATTTGTCAATCTAACCTGAAAAAGGTGTTGGTTTTGAAAAACCTGATGTTTCAGCATTTATTTTCCTTATTCGCATGTAGTTTTCCTCTAAAACAACGCATCCTCGGGCGTCAGATGTTTATATCGTGCGACAAACTCAACTTTGCACCCTAGATACACAAATAACTATAGGCGCATCAGGAACAGAAAAATTCTTTAGGAATCAACCGTCATGTAACGCTATATATTTAACGATTCTCCGTATCCATATTGCATACGCAACGCCTTCCGTTGAATTGCCCTAGTCTCATCACGCTGGCTTTGCCATGTGCTTCGTATTCACTATCAAAGTAGTATGAACTACATGATAAGTATAACATAGAAGGTAGGAAAAAATTGTTAATTATAGGCAACAGAAAATATTTTTTTACTATTGCAAAACCTTTTCGTAAACAAGATGGCGATGCCATTACACATAGTCTACTGATGATTTTCAAATATTTGGGAAAACTAATGGAAAATATTGTTTCTGAAAATCTGCGTAATTTTTGTTTTCTTGAAATTTATAATGATTATGTTATTCAAATTCACCTATTGCCTAAATGTAAAACTCAGAATAGATAAAAACTAAAACTTGGTTTAATCGTGATATAATAATGTAATTTTTAAATATAACAAAATTCAGGCCGTTAAAACTGTGCAATTGTAGAGAATAAACAAGCCGTTATTAAATAAATATAAACAAGTTAACCTTTATATGACGTTTTACAAATAATACAGCACAACTATTGACGTATCGTTCCCACACACCCACAACCTTTACGTCTATTCAGTAAGCAATTACTTGTTTACAGTTTTATGAAAGGATGAAATCACTTGGCTTCAAGTATTTTTATCTGTCATGCGTCATGTTACATACGTCATACGCCTACTCAGATTTTAAGAAAGAACGGCAAATGAATAGGCCTACACTCTGAAATAGTCTGCTTCCGCGAAAAGAACCAATCTAGGATCTAGGAGATATGTTGTTCTTTGTACAATTAGTTGTCCTGCAGAATCGTTATAAGCGAATTTCCATAGGAAAAATGTGAGCTATTGCAGTGCCTCTTAAGGTAAGACCCAAGGTCGGGAGTAGCAAATGAGCACCGATCATGGTCCCCAGAACACAATTTGGGGTGTCATCCTTATAAATAATTCTGTAAGCTAAATTTTAGATTCAAAATTGTGGGAATTTGGTAAATCGGAGGATAATGGGAGAGGTATCAAATTAAAGGTATCGATTCAAGGAACGAGGGAAAAATATAAGTTTATTCTACAATTAAAAACTAAAGGGTTTTTGAGGTCCCCGAAAAACGAAAAATCCCCATAAGAAATACATGAGAATTTAAAAACGTCTGCTTTGTTTACATTAAAACATTTGGTATTAAATAAATAAATTAAAAAGATAAAACAGCTGTTCTGCATTTTACATTAAAACATTTGTTATTAAATACATAAATTAAAAACATAAAACAGCTGTTCTGTAAAATAATATAACAGTTAATGTAAATTATATTTTTAAATAAAAAGTAGTGTTCACATTTATACAAATATTATATACAAAGACGTAAAGTTTGTTTGTTTGTATGTAGAGGGTAATCTCTGGCACTACTGAACCGATTGAAAAAATAGTTTTACTAATAAAGAACTACACTTTCCCAGAGTAACATAGGCTATAATTCATTTCGATAAAAACATTTTTTTATTTCAATATTTGTAAATTTAGTCGGAAAAATTCTTAGGTTAGGCCTAGAATGATAAACAAACACATGCATTTACATTTTTACCATAGCAATAAATTAAACAAAAGAACAGATAATATAGCTGTTTGTTCCAATATTTCCATTAACAGCTGATTTCAAAATTTGAAGCAATTATTTTTGTATTTCTAGCTTTTAGGTTAGGGTTTTAAAGTGTAGACCTGAGCCTTGCTGGTTCTTTAAGGGTCTGCTCCAGTAAAAATAAAATGGATTTTTATCCCATAAGAGCAATGTGAAATTTCAAACCATTTATTTCGTTTACTTTTTATCATAAAATTGTTTGCAAGGTCTCATTTTAAGCACAGTCACAATGCGCATCCGTCTTGCAATTTACATTTTTTTAAATTTCTTTAATTTGTCAAGTAACTGACATTTAGTAAGTACAAAGTTTTAAATTATTTTCCTAACACAATAAAAAATTAATAATGAAAAATAATTTGCAAGCCGGATCCGAAATTTTATAAAGAATATTCAGTTTTTTTTTCAACACTCAATACAAAAGATAGACTTATAAAATGGTTTGAAATTAGGCAATGTCAAAGCGTTCAGCTGCAAGAAATTGCACTGTTTAGATAGGGATACAGTGATTACCGGAAGTGCGTTTCCTGTTGCTTTCTCGTTTACTGGATCAGACCCTTAAACCATTATTATAACTGCTGTTATCAAATATAAGAAATAATTTGATTTGAACATTTATCATTATTTATCTTAGTTTTGAGGTTATTATTAATCGTACATCTTTATTATAAATAAAACATAACATTTGTTTTTAGAAGGTTCCATTGGGGGTTGGCGTGCGGAGCACGCAGGGGTCTCCCCTAGTTAAAATATATATATGTATATATGTGTTCGCACTCTAGCGGCCGCATTTTTCGTTTTGTAACACAATTATTTTATTATTATTTTTTAAACCAGCAACTTAATTAAAATTTAGCTTCATTGGCGTGAATTCTAATATTATTCCGTTCACAAATCAGTTTTGCAAATGAACATCTGACGAAAATTCCACCAATAAACACCAATACAAAATGACTCCATTTTGGTGCTGCGCCGTGGTGGCAGAATTTGTAACTAATCCTGGGATGTTTAGCCTTAAATCCGATTTGATTCAAATTTGGTAGACATGTTGGTTGTCTACGTCGCTCGGAACAGTTTGTTAGCCAAAAAATCTAACAATCGGAAGCAATTTTTTTGACTGGAACTATTTTCTTAGATTTTTCCTACGAGAATGAATTTGATTTTGAGTTTTTCCTACATATATACATGTAGGATGTTCTGCACATTTTTTTACGCGACCTTATAGCTCGCTTGGTTCCCCCAAAATCGATCAAAACTTAAAATACCATAGAAGTACCCGGTTCAAAGCCATGCGGTGGATTCTACCGTGGAGTTGGCGTGCGAAGCACGCAATCCATTGTGTATTGAAGATACTTAAAATACGGGGGTTGGCGTGCGAAGCACGCAATGCATTGTGTATTGAAAATATTCTCAATATACGGAATGGCGTGAGAAGCACGCAATGCTTTGTGTATTGAAGATACTCCCAATATGCGGACTGGCGTGCGAACCATTTTGCAGCAATTCAGCACCGTCGTGAATAGACCTGGATGTTATAGGATGTTATTCTGCACATTTTGTTTTTTTACGCGACCCTTATAGCTCGCTTGGTTCCCCCAAAATCAATCAAAAAGTAAAATAACATAGAAGTACCCGGTTCAAAGCCATGCGGTGGATTCTACCGTGGAGTTGGCGTGCGAAGCACGCAATCCATTGTGTACTGAAGATACTCAAAATACGGGGGTTGGCGTACGAAGCACGTAATGCATTGTGTATTGAAAATATTCTCAATACACGGAATGGCGTGCGAAGCACGCAATGCTTTGTGTATTGAAGATACTCCCAATATGCGGAATGGCGTGCGTATCATTTTGCAGCTATTCAGCACCGTCGTCAGTAGACCTATTTCACAAATTGTTGGTTGAAACCCTAAAACATAGGAATATAAATTTAATTTTGGAAATTTGCTCAACTCACGTCAGCGGTTCAGCTGCGTGGTCGAATTATTTAATCTACTGTGAATCAATTTATAACTTGTCTGTCCAACTCTTTCTTAAAATCATATTAACTGTTGTCATCATTTAATTTGTCTGAATGACAGTTTAATTGGAAAATTTTTTGACAAACCGATCATTATATCTGACACATTCACGTAAAATGACTACGTCGTATCATGGTTTTACAAAATGAGGCTAAAACGATTTATAAAGAGCATATAGTTTTCATGATAAATTCGTGGTTTTGGTGCCGTTTATGCGTCTTATTTTGGCTAATCCGATCAAGATACACCAAAACAGTAAGCTGAAGAAATGAAAATACCTACAAAACAAGTCAACATTATATTATGCATAGGCCTATATTGAATCATTTCCTGCAATAACCCTTTTACTTTCTCACTTTATTATAGTATAGAGAAAGTAAAGTGATCGCAAAAAAAAAAATGATGTTGAGATTTTTGAGGAAATATCCGTTTTGGGACCCCCTGAGTCCAAAAAAGCGGATTTTACACAATGTCTGTCTGTATGTCTGTATGTATACAAAGCTACAGAGAAAACTTTTCTATCGATTTCGAATAAATTTGCACCAAACATGTCAATTAGGCCTATATAGATGCACGAAAAAAGGTTTTGAACATTTTTGAAAAACAACCCCCTTTTTGGCCAAAAAAATCCCCAAAAAATCAGTTATTATTTTTTAAATAAAAAACCGCTCTAACGATTTTGATAATATTTGGCTTATTTGTATCCCTTAATGTACCCTACCGTAGGCAAAAAACAGCATCTTTCTAAAGATGTTCGTTTAGATAATAATAATAATAACTGATTTGTGGGAGTTTTTGGCCAAAAAATGGGTTGTTTTTCAAATTTGTTCAAAACTTTCTTTCCTGCATCTATACAGGCCTAATTGACGTGTTTGGTGCAAGTTTTTTCGAAATCGATCAAATAGTTTTCTCTCTAGCTAATAATAATAATATTTATTAGTTAATCTCCTACTTTAATATCACCTCTCCTACAATTATAAATTCACAGTGAATCTGTTTAATAATTTAAGTATGTTTGTGAGAAAGTATGTGAAAGTTTCTGGTGCCGTTTATTCATCTTATTGCGAGAACACTAGTAACACAGAGAGCAGGGCCGGTGCAAGGGGTTTTTCCTGAACATGCGAGAGTCATTTTTGGCGCCCCCCTACCCCTATATATGTATATATATATATATATATCTCCTTATTGCAATAAAAAATGGGTACACTATCAAATGTATACCAATTGAAATTATTTAATTATATAAAATCAAATTAAAATATAACATCGAGCAACAATTTTTAAAATTAAAGTACGTAAATACAAAATATTTTGTATATAAATACAGTGTATTATCTAAATATATATATATATATACATAGCATCGGTCTTTTTGACCTTAAATAAATGTACGATAAAATGGCTTAAAATGGTTTTTATGACTTAAAATGTTAAGTGGGGGGAGTGGAACACTGAAAACACCAAATTAATCATATTACAATATTTATTTTACATAATTTTAACATCAAAAGGTAACATTGTAAGGATAACATTACAATATCACAAATCAATTTGGTAACATCATGACAACGTGGTAAACGTAAAGGTTAGGTATAATTGCCAATATATAAGGTAACATCAGTAATTCGGTAACATTGTAAGATTGGGTTAATGTTAAGTTTTTACATTAATATCACACTCACATACAAGAAAGAAGTTAGTACAAAATGTACGGCGGTCTCGTCTTTAGGGGGGCGAATTTTTCACTGGAATCAAAGGGCGCCGATTTCGAATGGATGGCGCCCTATACAATACTGTTGTATCTGTACCTGATCTTGTCTATCCATAAAGAGGCGCCAAAAGAAATAGGGCGTTTCCGCGTTTCTTTAATTCCCGAAAAGGGCGGTCGCGTCTTTAAGAGAGCGAGTTTTTCACTGAAACCAAAGGGCGCCGATTTCGAAAGGATGGCGCCTTAAACTGGTGTATGTGGTGTTTTTTGTTCGTAAAGAGGCGCCAAAAACAAAAACAAATGTGGCATATCTTTTAATTCCCAAAATGGGCGGTCGCGTCTTTAGGGGGGGGGGGGATTTTTCACTGAAACTAAAGGGCGTTGACTGTGAAAGGATGGTGCCCTATAGCGGTGTACCCCTAAAAAAGCGCTAAACAGAAATAGGGAGTTTATTATAAAACCCGTAAAGGGCGGCCACGTCTTAAAGGCAAACATTTTTCGGTGTAAACAAAATGTTTCGGAAAATTTTGAAGGCGCTTTGGTCTTGAACTATTTACCAGCGCGTCGGCGCCCCCTCCCTGGCAGCGCCCCATGCGTCCGCATGTTCCGCATGGTCCTTGCGCCGGCCCTGACAGAGAGCATCTGAGGCGTTATTGTATTTGGGACGCGAAAAACCGTCAGAAGTTAAGTTTATTTGTAATTTGTTTGTTCATATTAGTATGATAGTTATGGTTACTATTTTGAATTATTTTGTAGCGTTAATTTTACAATTTAGATCCTTGTTTGTAACGATTTTAAGTCAAAAATAATCTTTACAGTCAGATGAACCTTTAATGAGTTGTTTATAAACAAAAGGCAGAAAAGTTTTATAGTTTTTTTTCGCAGAATTATCGGCCGCTTTCGCTGCGATCAACTATCTGGTCTCGGGCTTTCATCTAAAGTATTTAAAAGTTCTGAAAAATCTTTACAATGGAACCTCGTCAGGAGTGGAGTGGAAACGGAAATTCGGAGAGTTTCGAAACACGAAAGGAATTGAGGCAGGGGTGTTTTCGTAGCCCGTTGCTCTTTTCCTTGTTTATTAACGATCTCCAGGACGTTGTGGGTGGGGGGTGTCTCTTAGGATACAGCCACACTCAGACGATGCGTGTTAGCACCGTCTACGCCGCTGGGCCTACGGTAATAATCATGTATTGTTAAATGATTCATAATTTGCAGAAATATTGTGATTCTTGCAACCTAAAAGTCAACTTTGATCTTAAATCTTAAATAATGTCTTTAGAAGGGGAGGACAATTAGGACGAAAGAACGACGGGTTTACAATGGGGCCGAAATAGAATGCGTAAATAAGGGCTACGTACAAACTGCCCAACGTTTTTTGGGTCATTTCTAATATACAAACTGACCAACAAGGTGCAGGTATAAAAAAAAGGGACAGGCCGGGGTGTCGGCGACATACAAACTCACCAACTTTTCTACCTGACACAGGTACGGGATACTTCCCTCCGAATTCCCTCATACCAATAAATAGTTTTTATTAGATAATAACTAGTAGACCCACTTCGTTTGCATACATTGTTCAGACGTACAAAATAATACAGATAATTTATGAACCAAGTTGAATCAGCCAGTATATTCGTGTATTTATTTATTTGTTATTCTTATCTAATATTCAACCTAACCTAACCTAACCTATTAGATAAGCACGCAACGGTTCCTATTAGATAAGAATAACAGATAAATAAATACACGAATATACTGGCTGTTTCATCCCTAATATGGTTTATAGATTTAAATAGTTTAACAATTAAAAAAACGTTTACCAACCTGGCAGACGGCTATTAAAGACCATGGCCTATCAGTGTAATTGTCAGACGGCTATTAAAGATCATGGCCTATCAGTGTAATTGTACACAAAATATAAATGTAAGAACTGAGCACTTAAAAAGCTATCTAACATAGCATTGTAATTATTACTTATTGTCTTTCAAGTAGACTGGTCTGATAGATCTAATTTCGGAAATAGGAAATCTTTATTCTAACTATTAGTATGAAAATGTAGAAATTTAATCTATAAATAATATAAACATCTGTAGAACATACTAAAATATAGCATTAAGTACGGCACAAAATATTAGACGTAAGATTAAATGTATATTTTCGTTTCAATTTCGCAAATGATCGATTTCTTTGAAAAGCTTGAAATGTTCCATTTTTACCACGGTCGATGTCTGGTACGTCAGCTCGTAATTTAAGAACATTTCGAAATTCAATTAAAACCAACTCTTTCGTAGACAAATGCATTGCAGATTTCAGAAATCAACGCTTTCATAAAAGCAATATAAACTATAAATTAAGACGGGTGCAATACGACGAACATGTATCGTGTTCTTTGACTCGACATTTAGGGTTAGAAGCTGAGTTGACTATAAATTACTTTATTCCTTTGGCTGGAATTCCCGTTCCAAGAAAATGTAATGCACAGATGCTAGTTTAATGTGTATACAAATAGACAGAAAATATATGCGTTTTATTTGTGCCAATAATTTTATAACCACTTAATGCGTCAAATAATTACATTTCGTATTGGTAATAATTTAAACTTTAATATTTTGCATAGTAACAGTTGGTTACCCTGTTCAACAGTGATATTGACGGATTGAAGAGAATTCTTACGTAAACCTAGACATGTAAGTACAAGAATAATGTCCGAACAGATGAATAGATCCAAACCAAAAATATTTGGCATAGTGGTTAGTAAATAACATTATGTGATCAAAACGTCCGGTCGCACAACCAGTAAAAAATTCTCTCTACTGTATACAAGAATGCCTATCATTCACGCAAAACCTATGGCAATAGTGGGCATGCATCAGGATCCAGGTCATCGCTCCCCCCACCACCTTATTCCGATCCAAGTGCCTCTGCCCTAATCAAAAGTAATTTCTGTGAAAATAGAGTATACAAAAGTCTCTTTGCATATGCTTCGCAGCAAGAACAAAAACACCCCTTAGTTAGTTATTTCTAAGATATTATAATTGCTTTCGTTAATAAATACCGTCTTATATTATTTTACTAAAACGACTGATATTTAGTTAATGTGTTTTAAAAAAAATGTTTACATTTTTATTTTTAAATAGGAATTAATTAACCTACTAGTAAGCCCCCGTGAAAAATCAACCAGATTAATTAGCCACACATAATTTAAAAACAAACTTTACCTAGGCCTACCGTTATGCTGAGGGGATTTTTAACTCGGTAAATGTGATAATTATAAGGTTTATGCAATAAATTTATATATGACTGCATAAAACTGTAGGCCTATTTGTTAAAATGTTGTATTTATACAGGGTGTCTTGCGAACATAATATGAACAAACTTTGTCACGTTATTCAGCATGTCAAAAGAAACAAAAAATGTAATATAACATGTGTCCTATCTCATTCCGTTTTCGGTCTGTCTGTCTGTATGTGTTTTTTACAAAATACTTAATATTTTTTTAGAAGTAGAAAAGATATTCAGATTAAATTTTACATCTTAATTAACGTCCTACATATTTCAATAGGGATTCGTTTCTGTGAGTAATCTGAAACACGGGTGAAATCTTTCGCCAGCTGTAACTCTCTAACGAAGCATTTCCAGACCTATGAATAAATGGAACTTTTTTCGTTATTTTTGCTAGTGGAATCAGCTCAGAAAGTGCTCGGAACATTATGCAAATAACTTATTATTTTAGCTCAAAATAACTTTAAAATATTTTGTTTCTAGAGTAATTCTGGGTATTGTTGACAACTACCAAGAAATACATTTTCCCTTTTTTTTTGTCAATATGTCTGTTGTCCTTTGAGCTACAGACAGACAGACCGAAAACGGAATGAGATAGGACACATGTTATATTACATTTTTTTGTTTCTTTTGACGTGCTGAATAACGTGATAAAGTTTGTTCATATGGTCGCAAGACACCCTGTATACATTATTACATATCAAAATAAAGATAAAAATATTATACTTTAGTAGCTTTTTATTTCATATTGATATTTCAAATGACTTATAAGTTATTAATATTATAATAAAGAAATTAATAATTTAATATGTTATACGAAGACGTGCTAATGTTTCCGAAGTTAAACGATAAATCTTCTTTAAATTTGTATAAATGTATATAGATTTATGCAAAAGTTCCGCTACCCCTTCATAATTTTAAACCTGTAACACGTTTTAATTCCATACTTTCAGGAAGTTCTGCTCCTTTTAGGGGTATGAATGAATTTTAGCCTTATTCTAATAATAACCACTCCCTTAACCGAATAGAGATAAAATTCATTCATACCCCTCAAAGGTGCAGAATTTTCCCAATATAACTTTCTGAAAGTTCGGAGTTAATACGTGTAGCAGGTTAAAATTAAGAAGGGGTTGCGGTACTTTGGCAAAAGTTGGCATCACTATGTATATCGGTGATACAAGTTTGTATTTATATTCATTTTATAACCTCAAAGCAAATCCTATAACGTATTATATAGCCCACATTAGTTCTATAACTCATATTTAAAAAAATCTACTTCCCAAGGCATTTTATTATTGATTGAAGTTGGAAACATAATTCCAAAGGTTTTGGTATAAAGGTATTAGCCCAGTCGGTATAGGTTTCAACTACCAGTAATTTGCAATACGGCTGATTTTTTGTATAAGTACATTAAAGTATGTAGATTAACATAAAAAAAAGTTTACCAGTCTATCGATTTCCCAAAGTCGATAAAAAAATCGATTATCATTTTTTTTCGATTATCTTTAATATTTCGAGCTGGGAAGAAGATAGAGAAAAATAAAAAATACCACCGTGTAGGGGAGATATTTTTCAACAAAAAAGGTCATATGTATTTATTTCATCCGAGCAATGGTTTGTCTGGAAAAAATTCGATAATGCAGGTATGTATTTTGCAGCCGGGGAAATCACTAAAAGGGGACATCTTATTCATATATGAAGCGTTGGCTCATTCTAAATTGGCCGAATTTTAATATATCGAACTGAAACTTGACATAGGAGTTAAAATATATATTTTAAACATTTATGCTTAGTCTCAGCTTGTTATCTTGAAAATGACCCGATCTAGGAGTCGACTTCGATTATCGATTTTAGGAGTACCGGACCCACCAATTCATTTTAAACAGCTCCAGTTTAGAAAATTTTCAAAATATCAACTTGAAAGTTTTTTTCAGATGGGGTAATTTTCAAGATAACAAGCTGAGACTCAGCATAAATGTTTAAAATATATATTTTAACTCCTATGTCAAGTTTCAATTCGATATATTAAAATTCGGCCGATTTAGAATGAGAAAACGCTTTATATATGAATAAGATGTCCCCTTTTAGTGATTTCCCCTGCTGCAAAATACATACCTGTATTATCGATTTTTTTCCAGACAAACCATTGCTCGGACAAAATAAATACATATAACCTTTTTTGTTGAAAAATACCTCCCCTACACGATGGTATTTTTTATTTTCCTCTATCTTGATCCCAGCTCGAAATATTAAGGATAATCGAAAAAAAATGATAATCGATTTTTTTTTCGACTTTGGGAAATCGATAGACTGGTAAACGTTTTTTTATGTTAATCTACATACTTTAATGTACTTATAAAAAAAAATTCAGAAGTATTGCAAATTACTGGAACTTTTGATCTAAATTTACCTCTACCGACTGGCCTATATAATCTACGCTAGGGTTCGTTACAGATGAATTTAACCTAAAAGTTATAAACACAACATTAAAGGTTTCAAATGATAGTTGAAGTACTACAGCTGATGGACGAAATCAGCTGTTATGTTAACCAATAAATCAAACAATACGACCTTGCGCATACGCACACCTATTTTGTTACTCAAGTACGGTCTTTTGTAAGAGTTGATTTTCAGACATAGTACTCTCTCTAATGTAACATACGGACGGTAACTAACCTATTTTGATCTCACTGCCTGTGACTGATTATTAGCGAATTTCCATAGGAAAAATGAGCTATTGCAGTGGCCCTTATGGTAAGACCCAAGGTCGGGAGTAGCAAATGAGCACCGATCATGCCCTCCAGAACACTTTTTGGGGTGTCATTAAAAATCATATATATGTATATATGTGTTCGCACTCTAGCGGCCGCATTTTAAGTTCGATTTGGTTCAAATTTGGTACACATGTTGGTTGTCTATTTCGCTCGGACGAGTTCGTTATCCAAACAAATCCAACAACCGGAAGTACGTTTTTTTACCGGAAGTAACACTATTTTTTGAGATTTTTACTACGAGAATGAAATGTTTTTAGAGTTTTTTCTACAAATATAAATGTAGGATGTTATTCTGCACATTTTTTTTACACGACCTTATAGCTCGTTCGGTTCCCCCAAAATCGATCAAAACGTAAAATACCATAAAAGTACCCGGTTCGAAGCCAAGTGGTGCAAACTCGCGCGGCCTCTAGGCGCAAACAAATTCTACTAATATATTGCGTACACACAGACAGCTGTTCAACGCCTTCATGAGTAGACCTATTTCCCAAATTGTTGGTTGAAACCCTAAAACGTAGGCATATAAACTTAATTTTGGAAATTTGCTCAACTCACGTCAGCGGTCCAGCTGCGTGGTCGAATTATTTATTTTAAAAGGCATGAGTAATGGTATCAATATGCTTGATTGTTCGACGAATGCAATTTTTAAATTTTTCCGACGCCTTTAAAAATTTAATTTGGTTTTTGAATTTTCAATCAGGTTACGAAATTGAGAAAAACATAAATATGTTCAGTCGTAGTACTGTAACGTTGATAACTACGTTCGGCCCATGGTTAACTAGGCACATTGTACACAACATTTCCTATTTCTCGAGTTTAAAATTCTGTTCCCAATTGTTTCAGTTTTTATTTTCTAGGTGTAATAAAACCGTATAGTTATATTACTTCTCCTACAGTCAAAGTAGTTGGTTGTCACGCGATGCCTTTGTTTTTAAGTCTAGGATAAAGTTTGCGGCAAGCTAGAAAATATATTTTACAAACGTGTAAAGTTACCGTTGTCTTATGACTATAAAGTATGACGTGTTCAATAAGGATTGAGTTTCTTGTACGAGTAAAGATCGAACAAGTAAAGCAGACTTGTCCTGGAGAAGCTGCGCAGAGCGAGGAGGGTGGGTCCCGACCTCGTGACCTCAATAACTGGCGAAATGCATCTCAAGTAGTGCAGAGTTTCAAGAATAAATCAATTGTTATATATATTAGAAATTTACGAATACATGACCAATTCCACTATAGGAAAAAATTATTGCGTAATGTTGTGCAGGCATTTGTTTTTTTTTTCCAAACGTCTGTTTTATTTATTTAAAACAATATTGTACTACGAGTATGGATTACCTCGCGTTACTAAGTTGCTAAAACTTTGGAAGCTAGGCCTAAGGCCTTCCGCACACGGGTATACCCGTTTGCAACCAGAGTTTGAAACCAGTTTCAAACGCAACGAGTTTGCAACCAAAATAAAATCTGACTCCACACACTATGCGACTAAATCTGGATCAGTCGTCGATCTCTGTGCGAACAGGTGTACTGTGTAGTAATAGTGTTATGTTTGTATTCTCACTGCATAAGTTATCAATAATTGAATAGTTATTTCTCTGAGTGTAACTTTAGACATTATGTCAAGTACTAGTGAGGATGAGGAAGAAATAGTAGCATGTTTTTTACGTCGCCGACACCAAAGAATACGCAGGAAATATTGGTGTCACCCATATATAGAGAAAAATGTAAGGTGCAGACTATTCGTAGCAGCTGAACAATTAAAAGAGACAGACAGCAAGTTTATAGCTTTCTACAGAATGTCCAAAGAGTCATATGTGGAATTGGTGAAGATGGTTGCTCCTTTCATACATAAGGTGGACACAAATATGAGGGAATGTGTTACTGCTGAAGAAAGAATACTAATGTTCATTTCTACTGCAACCTCGTGCCAAGCCTTGTCAGTTAAATCCTTTCTTGAGTATCCAGGCAGTTTGTAATTGTACAGCACTTCATGCTTTCCCACCTCTCCAACAAATTTTAAATTAATTTCTTGATCACCCATATTTCACTTCACAAATACGTTCAAACACTTTAAACTATGCAACTCAACTGTTTGGTGACAAGAAAATACGGTCGCATGCAACCAGTCGGATACTGATTTCAAACTGGTCGCATTTCAGTCGACCCGTGTGTTGATCCCCACTCCAGCACACGTCCAATGTCACCAAACAGTTGCACCTGCAACCGGTTTGAAACTATAATTTCAAACCAGTCGACCCGTGTGCGGAAGGCCTTAGTTTAACAACTAGTAGTTCTGTGAACAGTAGACCTCGCTCGTTGAAATAACAAATGTGGTTTTGAGCTTAGGTTAAAAATAGTGTGCCAGTAGGGAAGAAAGCGGAAGGTTTAGCCAGTGAAACATTACTTAGCGATTTCCGCGATTCCGGGGTTTCTAGTTCTCGTTTCTTCTTTTCTTAAGCTTTAACTGCTAAAGATTTTCTTTTATGGCATTGTGTTTTATGTAGGTTAATAATGCGTAAGGTAGTACACATATCGCGTTATTGAGGGAAAACATAGAATTAAATATTTAAATACTTAAATAATTAAAACTTAACAATGTGTTTACAGTTCCATATCATATTCCAATATTAGAAATAATGAAAATAAACGTTGTTAAAGCGTCGTGATAGTGATCTCAACCCATGTTACTAACACTTCCCACGCTGTCCAACGGTCATTTTTTGTATGTTCTTTATCGCCGCGCGGTTTCATTTCTTTCATCTCCTTTTGTAATTCAAGTAAAGCTAAGTCAAATACTTTTATAAAATAATAATTCACAAGTATACAGTTCAATTCTTTGATTTATTCTCTACACTTTCTTATAGTAAAATGTCAATTTTGGGCAAAGGATATATTCCTAAATTACTATTCAAAACAGGCCTAGTTTTGTTAGCAGTCTTGTAGTAGGAACATAAAAACTGGTGTTTTCAAAATAAGAAATTTGAAATTGATAAATATTTTTATACAGTTCTATTTAGAACTAAATTACAAAACTTTTTTTACATTTATGAAAAAATTACAAAAAATGTTTACTACTTTTTATGTAGGCCTAAAGTTGAACTTTTTCCTTTCGTTACTGAACATGCTTGTTTCTTGAGCTAATAACTTAGTTAATATTACTTCAATCATTTTTTTTTACTCTCATATATGAATTCTATGAACCTTTATCTACAAAAAAGCTGTGGAACACTTTTGAATTGGTTTAGAATAAACGTATAAAAACATGGTTAAAATACGAAAACTTGAGCGATTTTTAACAAATTTGAAGTTTACGGCCATTTTGTGAGCTTATCGTTAGAGATACGGAAAAAAATAAAGAATACAATTTTGTTGAAAATCTAATTTGCTACTCGCAAAATGCTATTGGTTTTTAAATTTAACTTACGGTTAAGCCACAAACTGGCTTTGGAAAAAAGCTTACACTGAGAGAAACGGTCCGGCCACAATTTTTATTTTATTTAAGGGGTTAAAATGAAAATTGGAAAAAAACGTATATATACATGGCTCGGCCTAGGGATAAGGAACATTCATGCAAAAAGTCATCAAAATCGGTCAAGGCGTTTGGCCGTAATCGTGAGACAGACACACAGTCATACAGACAGGCAGAGGGGATGCGGAATACTACCCCCCGGAAAACTACCCCCCCCCAGGTGAAACGTGACGTCATGAAATCTGCCAACTAACCAATATGGGAGCCGTGTCCGCGACTGGAATACTACCCCCCCTAGCAAAAGCGGGTCGCCGGAATACTACCCCCCGGAAAACTACCCCCCCAAGCAGGTTCCTACAATTATACTGTT
>JAGFPH010010919.1:14451-28094 GCA_018207615.1 Philaenus spumarius
TCATATTTGGTATAAAAATAATCACGCGATCAAAACACAGCGAATGACATATTTTGTTTTAAGTTTTTCTTTCAATTAAAAAAGTTTGCATAATGGCACTGGGACAAACAGCAATAACTCTAATACAAAGGCAGACGACAAGTGCCCATCCCCGATGTCGCACAATAGGCCTGAGGGTAAGGGTTTTATTACGGTCATTTATATTTGCCTCAAGCTGAGGTGAAATGAACTATAGTACAAGTTTATGAATATGTATATAGTATTTTTTTAATAGGATAAATGAGGTTGCATGTTCTTCACAAGATTGCCTATATTTGGAGGTAAGGTTGAAACAGTCAATCTGAAATTATTTTCAAGGTGAAAATCTGTCTGTGAAAATAGTCTGGGATTTTATTCCAGAGAACAACTGCTCACAATTGTAAGTATTCCCAAAAAGACAAAGTTGTTTTTGCTAACATAATGACGGAAAGAAAATTGTGGTAGGGATAAGGGATCAGTCACTATAGTTAACATTTCTCTCTCTTCCTAGCCGAGACAGTACCGCTAGGTAACTAAATGAGTGGGTTTGTTTTTAAAAAAGGTCAATTAATTTATCCTCATTCATCCTTTTTTTTTTTGATAAATGTTACATTTATAACAGGCAGGTCATACAGTAATAATTTAACAAAACATCAATTTTTCCCCTTTTTACAACTTGATGCTTCTTAAAATTAATTTTAAATACTAAAATTACAATATTTCAATAAAATTTATATTAATAAAATTATGATAACAAAAAATAAACACACATAAAATTTGATATCTATATTTTTCCATCCATTGATATGACCTTAGCCAGTACGATTAATTTAAATGTGTCATGTACTGTACTCATTTATATAATAATAGGCTATAATGTGGCATCAAAAAACTCCCACACAGCATGAAAAGCATTGAATTTCAGCAACCACTCTTATTTGTTTTTACTTCTATTGACTTCTATTGGTTCTTTAAACTCTTTAGGGAGCTTGTTCATGAAACGGAATCCAGTGACAGACAGTAGCTTGTCGAAAGCTAATCTGTGCTGATTGCCACGGACGTAATTTTTATGACGCGTATTGTATCTATCAGTATTTCCAGCTACAGAACTCTTATACTTGTAATGTAAAATTATTTCCAAAATGTACATACAGGGAAAAGTCAAAATACCTAGCTTTTAAATGCATCTCTACAGGAATCACGATGGCCCAAATGAGCCATAATTCTAACTGGTTGCTTTTGGTAAACTGAAGAGCCTTTGGGTGTTTCTAAAAAACAAAAATTCAAAACGGTTATTTTTTTCTGAACAAGAGTCATTTGTTGTTCTTTTATTTATCTTTTGGCGCTAAAATTTATCTTTTGCCTGATAAATGCCATTTTGTCACATTTTAGAGACTTTCAATTTTTTTTATATCTAATTTCTTTTTTACTTTCTAATTTCCAGATATAATGTTAGCTATTTTGGGCCCCGACGAACCTATTTTGAGGGACTGGACCAAAAACTTTTCCGAAAAGGGGGTCGGTAGGATCACTGGTTTGTTTGTTTGACATGGCAGCCTAAATTTTCTTCAGAATGAATAACAACCTTAAGTAACAACCTTAAATGTAGTATAAAAGTTAAGTAAAAAGTTATAAAAGATGCTATCCCACATATTTCCCAAAAGGCTTATCAGAACTCAAAAAAGATTTTATTATGAATTTTGGGGGGCAAAGTCTGTATAATCTATACAAAGGGAAACTAATATAGCTAGCAGTACACAAATAAGTGAAAACTAATATAAAAATGTATAGAACTGAGTACTTTAAGCTAAAAATTAAAGTTATTAACATAATAAGCAACTATGAAAATCATTTAACTGTCTAAAACAAGCACACTAACAAACAATGATGCAGCACGAAAACATAACCTTTATAACTGAATGCTATAATCTGTGAGCTCATCATTCTATTGCAACTATAAAATATTGATGTAGAAATGTTTCTTTATTCATCTATAGGCTACATACAAATAAAATCGAACTGCCTGTCTGTGATTTCGAAATAAATACTATTTTCTAAGCCCATGTTATGTTTTTTCACACTTTACCAAAACCTAAACATACAATTTTGTATTTTTTTTCAGTTAATTTTGTTTGTCCGGGCTAATCTCCAGAATGCCTGGACCAATTTTGACGAAACTTTCATTTGGATGTAGAGGACTTTTCCGAGATTGATCTAGGCTACTTTTTATCCTGAAAATAATTAGGGCTCCTATTTAAAAATTGAATAAATTATAGTTTTTTCTAACGAACACGACAATTATAAATAAAACACCTGATTTGGATCAAAAGCTCAACACTTTGACAAGATCATCTGTGTATTAATTTACTATATACGCTGGTTTAACCGTTAAATATAAATCAAAACAGTATGCAATAATAGGAAATGTACTGATAGATGTTAAATACCCCTCAACACCTAATTTGTAATTTTTACAAATGTTCGTTCGGGAGTTAAGAGTACATAATAATTTATGTAGGCCTAAAAGGGATACATAGATCGATTTGGGCAAAATTCACTGTGCGTTTTTGGGCTATGAAATTGGGATCTAAAATAATATTTTTGAAATTGCGTTTAATAATAAGGCACAATATTTACCCGATAGTTCTTTTATTTATTTAATTACTGTACATCTTCGAAACAAACTACTGGTACCAGCTAGTCAGGAATAAAACTTTATAACATGGTGTGCAATCTGTTAGATAAAAGTGCAACTACGAGCACTTTTTAATAGTACCGACAGATAGTTACTTTACCTATTTTTGCGAGTATACTGGGTAATGATAGATGGTTACCTTGCCTGAAAAAGGGTTAATCAATACTATAGGTACTCAACAGTGGAAGTCAAGCTACAGTCAGTTTAGTAAAAGGTAATTTTTTTAAGCAAAATAATTCTAGCTGGCTGAGAAACTCTATGGTTCAATAAATAATAGTGGTAAGAGTTAGAAAGAGCTAGCTAAATTTTACTTGATTTGTGTGAAATTTTCCCTGACTTTTGGTCAGATTTTAAAAACTTTCCCCGATCCAAAACCAATTTCCCTCACGTTGCAGGCCTGTTGAACAGATATACTCAGAGTTAGGTGATGTTAGTAACGGATTAGAAAAAGACAAGTAATTTAGTGATTACCTTTTTCTCCCACCACTGCTACATACAATCCTCCGGATAGACTCCTGTCATGTCCAGGCAAGTGTATTTTATCAGGTAGGATAACTAAAGACTCTAAACTCTCGTAGACTGGAATCGTATATAATTGTTTACCTTGTTGCAAGTCCCACAGTATAATCACTTTATCTCTGCTACAACTGTCAACACATGTATAAAGTATTTGTAGAGTTCTTTGGTACACTGAATAGATTAACAAATATTTGGGAAATTGGTTTACTCACTAAGGCGCTGCATAGGTTTATAGGCCGTGAGGCGAGTGATGAAACTCTCGATGCACGTAGGAGGGGAGACATAAACCAACTGAGGTGATTATTGCCCCTAGTAGCTGTCCCGCGCAAACTTTCTCTTTATCACTGCGCATCCCCAAGACAGTTTCATCACTCGCCTCATGGCCTGTACTAAACATATTAGTAAAATTTGTTTGCACCTCAGCATCTAGCTCCGGCTTATGCACTGCTTCATTCCGTTCTGCTTGCACCTCGAACTTTCAGCCTCCGATTTTGTACTGCACGTAGCACCTCGGATTATGGACTATCTCGTTTTGCTCGCAGCATCTGAGTTTGCAACCCAGCTGTCGGCCGCGGATCAGAAGCTGCCCTAAGGTAAAATCCCCCCCACGTAGATTTGAACCGGGAACTTTTATAGTATTTTACATTTTGATCGATTTTGGGGGACCAGACAGACTATAAGGTCGTGTAAAAAAACAAAATGTGCAGAATAATCTCCTATATTCATTTCTTTAGATAAAACCTAAACAAAGTTTAATTTTAGTACGACAAATCTAAAAAAAATTTTACTTCAGGTCAAAAAACATGCTTCCGGTTATTGGTTTTTTTTGAGTAACGAACTTGTCTGAGCGACTTAGGAAACCAACTTGTGTACCACATTTGGAACAAATAGGTCATAAAATGGTCCGTTAGAATGCGAACACATATATAAAATTTTGAATGACACCCCAAAACATGTTCTGAGGATCATGATCATTGACCTTTCCTGACCTTAGGTCTTACCATAAGAGTCACTTGCATAGCTCATATTTAGCAGTGGTTCTCAACCTTGGGCGGAGAATTTTTGGGGAGACTGATAAACAGTGAGAAACATTCAAAGACATGTGATGTCAACCCTCGACCATTGAGTTAACTACATTCTTGAACCTTTGCGGTATCGCAATGTTTTCTTGTATTAGTGAATTTCCTTAGGAAAAATGAGCTACTGCAGAAACTCTTATGTTGAGACCTAAGGTTGGGAGTAGTCAATAAGCACCAATCATGGTCCCCAGAACATGTTTTGGGGTGTCATTCAAAATTTTATATATGTGTTCGCATTCTAATGGGCGCATTTACGACTTATTTGTTCCAAATGTGGTACACATTTTTAATAATAATTTTCTTAAGAATTTTCATTAATTATTTACAATGATCATCAAAAAGACAATCAAGATTTTTACTTTGACAAACTGAAACAAAAAGTTGCACTCAATAATTGAAATTTAAAAATATGCAACATGTAGGTAAATCCAGTACAAACATAAATATGCACAACAATAGCAACTTATTTTCTTTAATAAAATAGTAAAAATAAAAATGCTAATACAAGATGTACGATTGTTCAGTGCAGACAACAACAAAACAACAGCAACAGCTGATTAACAGATTATACAGTCACAGATTTTGTTTTTCTACACTGCTTAGGCTAGGGACACACTATCCGAGAGATCGCCCGGACGGGCTTAACCCGGAACCGGGCCCGAGTGGTGATACATAGGGAGACATGAGACAGAACACACTACGCCCGGACAACACTTTGCCCGGACGGGTCTCGGAAGCATGTCCGGGTATTCTCTACTCGCTCGGCCGAGAGTTACCCGTCCGAGTCTCGGAACCAAGTAGAGAAGCATTGTGTCTTATGACAAAGAACACACTAGACGGTCAATCACCCGGGACCCGGAAAGAGAACGGAGTCATTCAGCCATTGGCAGTCTAGTGTGTGCTGAAATATTTTGAGACTTGCATTTACGGGATGTGGTCATCTTTGGATATTGACATAGATTTATTAATTTCTTTTAAAACTAATTATAGCCTATTAAGTTTTTAAAACACAAAAAAATTCAAAATGATTAGAAAACAGGGTAAAAATGATTTATTATGGCTATATAAAAAAAAATTATTAACACAATATAAAATACAATTAAAAACCAGATTGATTCATTACTTCTACTTTTTTTAAACGTGATTCTGAATGATCACCATGAAAGTAATGTAGGCCTATACACATTTATGCAACAGATTTAAGTAATCAACAATTGATGACTAAACTGTAAAAAGTATACAAATTAAACAGAATACAGAATTTCCCACAGTGGCAAAACAACTGTTTACTGATCGACTCCGGGCATTCGCTCGGATAGTGTGTTCTGTCAACACAATCTGATCCATTCGGGCCCGGTTCCGGGTAAAGCCCATCCGGGCGATCTCTTGGATAGTGTGTCCCTAGCCTTACTGGATAGCCTGATCTATTTGCTTCAATGCTTTATAAACCTAAAAGTCATAGATTGACATTTTAGTAATGCTAGATCGCTTTTTGTAGTCTACACTAGCACGCAATAGGAGTCAAAAATATTGCGCTTCGCGAAGGTCAATAACCAGAGGGTTAAATTATCATCCATTTTTACCAAAATTAACTCGAAAACAATAAAAGTACTGAACCTACCTGACAAGATGCTGGTGGTTATGGTGAAAAGCCATACTAGTAACTGTACTAAAGTGACCAGCCAATGACAGAGTCATGCTGTTGGTCTCCAGGTCCCATGCTCTAATAGTCGTATCATCACCAGCTGCATAGACACATCTTCTTCCATTTGATTCGTCGCGGAAAGCCAACACACTGAAATGAAACAATTGTTGGATTAATATACCTTGTAGCTTACTTAGATCATCATCAAAATTTCTCCAACGATTTTGCACCAGAACCCCGTTCGCCCTAACTGGTTTTCGGAAAACGGTTTAAAATTAAGTACAACTAAACCTCAACGTATACATTTTTGTTCTAAACATTTTATATCAAATTGAAATTAATTATTCAGAAACTAGGGTGAGCAAGATCTCAAAACTATCGAGTTGTTATCAAGAAATAAATCAATATAACTTCGATTGAGATGTCAAGAGTATAACTCATTTTTCGGTGAGTCTTTTCTCGATTTAATCATACAATTTTTCTTACTTTTCTTAAAATCTCGAGTTTAACTTTAGGGTTTTTATAAAGCATAAAATGTTGCATTACAATGAAAAGAAGTTTTTTGAACAACTGGACAGAGAAATGATTTCGTTATCGCAATATCTTATTCAAATTATCTTTTCATTAAAGAGAAATAACTTAGCACAGTAGGAATGGAGACTGTTTTATATAAAACTTTAAGTAACAAAAATAATGTCCATTGATTACTCATCTAAACAATAAGTATAATTATATAATAATTCGATCATGCAGCTGAACCGGGCGAGAGTTTAGCGAATTTCCAAACTTAAGTTTATATGTATTAGGGTTTAACAAACTATTTGGAAAATTGATCTACTCACAAAGGCGCTGATTAGCTGCCTCCGTGTACGAAATATACTAATATATATATATAAGAAAAATCTAGTACGAAAAATCTCAACAAAATTTTACATCTGGTCAAAATACATGTTTACAGTTGTTGGATTTTTTTGGCTCAATTTTTAAAATAACCCCATTTGGGAACTTAAAAGTAGGCTTAAAATATTCTTTAAGAAAATGAGAATGGGTGGAATTTCTTAGTACTTTTTTAGGGCGGGCACTTTTTAGATTTTTAAAATACTGGTGGATATGTCTTCATGAATAAAACCTGCTTCAACAGCAAAGAAAAACACCTAGTTTTTGCATCATCAAAGGATCATTTGGTGATAAATCAAACAAGTTCTCTGACTTTCTCTGACTGTAGCTGTAATAAAGTGTTATACATTTATTTGTTCTCTGTACTGTTTGTACAATTTAAGTTGTATTTATTTCAACCGTATTAATTAACATTTCTAATTAGGGGTGTGCAAGATCTCGAAAAGTAACGAGAAGTAACTCAACATTGTCTCGTCTTGTTGTCAAGAATAAAATTCATATCTCGGTTGTACTTTTCTCTATTCAGCAATACATTTCTAGATAAGTTTTAAAAATCTTGAGTCTTGTTTTTAGTCTTTTCATAAAACTTTAAATGTTACGTTAAAATGGAAAGCAGATAAACAGAAGCTTTTCAAACAACTCAACAGGGAAGTGATTAGAATATCGCAATATAATATTTAAATTGCATTGACACTGAAGAGAAATAACTTAGCATAGTAGGGATTGAGTTTTATGTAACCTCAGGTTTTTAGTAGGCCTAAAATAAATAATTGTCAATTACTTAACTAAAAATAAACAAATTATATAAAAATTAACATGTTTTACATGTAGTATAAAGGTTTATTAATCCTTTTAGTTTCATGATTTTGGTATCTAAGTCACTTCATAAAATGAAATAAGTACAGGAAATTACTACACATATTTTACCCGATATTTAGTCCATCATGTGACTTTGGTATGCTGTCCTATTTATGACACATTTCGAGATCATAATCTCATTTTAAAGTATATATTATCATTTTTCAGGTAATCATATATTCATAAAAACACAAACACAATAAATAAAACGTACACAACACATAATTTATAGCGCTATACGGTTTTAGTTGGTCGGTGTACACCATCGCGTCGTCTATGGTAAACTAAACTAGACACCCTACTTTGTACGGTAGTTATTGGCCATTTCTATCTTGATAATCGTGGGCTGCACCATGTAAGACGTTGTACTGAAATGCCGATCACTTAATATATTAATGGTGTTGAGTCTGAATTCTTTGTAAATTGCGAATTCGTCAATAGCGTTCATTAATCTTCCCTTTATACAATAATGAAAAGGTGTCAAATTGACATTGAAATATGTGTAGTTTTGGTTATGGTCTATTAAATGCTGTGCGCAGTTTGTCTTCACCTTACGAATGTTATTGTGTGGAAAATGTTCTTTATATGCTCTGCCTGTCTGTCAAATGTAAAAGCGGTCACAATCATTACAGTTTGTTCTATAAATACCTGTTCTTCCTTTCTGTTGATGTCAATTGTTTATGTCGCAATATTTTTGTATCATTGTTGTTGGTTCGAAACGCTTTTTAACATTATAGGAATAACGTTAGAATATTCGACCGAGACAAATTTATTAATTTCCTTGTTCTTACGAGTGGTAGATTTCTGTTTGTTTTTCTTATGTTTATGTAATAGTTTACCTATCATTAAACAATGATAGACGTTCTCTTGTGCTATATATTTTATGATGTTTAGTTCATCATGGAAGTTCTGTTTATTATGTGTTGTGACTTTTTGTATTTAATGTGTTTGTGTTTTTATGAATAAATGACGACATGAAAAGTAATATAAATCGTTGAAAATGAGATTACGATCTCGAAACTCATCGTAAACAGGATAGCATAGCAAAGTCATATGACGGACTAAATATCAGGAAAAATTCCTGTAGTAATTTCAGTTTATTAATCAATAGTCAACTTTAAAGTACATATCTGTAAGACACATTATATTTGTAATACTTTTATAAACTTGGTAGCAATAGCAAATCGAAACAGGGTTAACTTTGTTAGTGTTAAAAAATACAACATTACTATTTGTTAGGGTTCAAATTTACAGCACTATTTGTTAGGGTTCAAATATGCAGCACTATGGCCGATGCACCATTAGGGGTGTATATCTGTTAGAATAATGTTTAATACAATAATCTAAACTAGACAAACATGTTCCTAAACAATTATACTTATTGAAATACTAATTAAAAATCTATCTTATATACAGCCCTTCACTAGATGCCAAGCTCACAAGACAGACCGGATCAAAATATCAGCAAGCAAAGCTACTACTTTGTTCAACTTGTTAATCCAAATGTAATTTTACTGAAAAGCTTAAACACTCACTTATGTTTCATCACTCTGTATGTTGACTGCCGCGAAGCTGTCCCTGTTTGTCCATCATTGCCTATCCCCGTGACCCAAACAAAGATTCCAGCGAGACTGACCCGTCCTCGATTGCTTTCGTCACATACTGGCCTCGATTCTAGGTCAGTGTCTACTTTAAATAACCCATCTAGCTTCCGTACTGTTTCTCCGAAGCTAGATCAACATCAATGTCAGCGAGTTCCGTGTTACTTAACACATTACCCAACCTTATTTATACTTCCGGGTCTGTCTTTTAGAACTTAACACCTGTACATCAAATATCTTACGTCTAAAGTCGAATAACTAATCTATCCAAAACCCTTGATTATTCCTAACAACTTATTAATAATTTCTCCCCATATACAACATATTTCTTTCAATGATGTAAACTGGAATTTGATATTTCTCGTTCTCAACTAGAGAGTATAATGTTGGTTAATTCTTGACCCTAAAACCCTATTCTTGTTTTTTCTCGATAAATTGTATTTAATAAATGCTCGTATCTCGCTTGCTCCTAAACCTCAGCTTTCATCTTTTTCTCGATAATTTGTACTAAACAACATCCTGTTCTTGTCTCGAATTCAAAAAGCCAATCTCGCTAACCCTTATACTGTGCCCAGCCTTACTGCATTTCATGTCAAATAGAGGCTAATAAAGAATATAAATACCGAAGTACAAAAGGATAATTATTCATTCTTTTTTAAATATACAGATTTCCTTGCCAAAAAACATAATTAAGATTCCACATTTTATTTTTGTATTTAACTGTTACTTAACAGTTCCAAAACGTTTGTTCACCTCACCTTACAACTCCTTGGAGACCAACCAAATTGTGAGTACAAGCACGATGCATCAAGTCCCATACCCGTACACTGGAGTCTGTTCCTCCCGTAGCTAACAAGGCATTGTCGTTGGAAATGGCGAGACGAGCGATTGGGCCTTTATGTATACTCTTCCACATCTTTACCAATTTCTTTTCTAAAAAAAACAAAAACAATAAAACTAGGTGTGTTTGAGATGGTAAAAACATAATGGAGTGAATTTTAGAATATTTTATAATTTAAATATGTAATATCAGACAATTGCTAGTAATTTGAAAGATAAGCCGCAGTCACACTAAGCTGTTTAGCAGCCGCTGGTAAAATCGCTAGTAAGCAGCGTAGTCTGACCCAGAACCAGCGGCTGGATAATGTCAGTGGGCTAGTATTTCCAGCCGCTGGTTCTGGGTCAGACTATGCTGCCTGCTGGCGATTTTACCAGCGGCTAGTTAGTAGCGGCTGGTAAACAGCCTAGTGTGACCGCGGCTATACTCATAGGCCTCAAAATAGGAAATCAAAATGTTTAACATATTATTTATAAGTTTTAACACCACTACAGATTTTTACAATATTTAAAAAATGTTGCAGGTTATGTGCGTAAGCACGCCTATGCAGACATTTTTTTTCTGCAAGAAATCTCACAAATAAAATGTATGTTTACTTCGTTGGGATGCCAATCAAAGCATATTAACTTCAATGATCTAACTTTTATTTTATCAAATTCAGTTGTTGGTGTTTTTGAAATGCCCATTTATCTGAACATGCACAGTATGATTAGCACAAATAGAATTCCTCGAAACGTACATATGTTAATAACAAGTGTCTGTGTTTGGTACATTATCTACAATAAAGATAATGTATTGTGAAATATTTGTTTGTTTTTTTTTTGTACAAAAAAATGTTTATTTTTGTAAGATGCTTGTAATGAATCTGTGTTTGTATGTGTGTATATAAGTTATAATGCTTTTGTTGTTAGAATCAAATTTGAACACAATATCACAACTAATACGTTTATTAACGCAAACGCAATTCCACGATAATGTCACCAATTCAGTGGTGCACAAGCTACTATAACTAACTATTGATTATTGCAGCTTGTTCATCATCGAAGACGGCAAACACTGTTGTTAAAACGTGTTTGTCTTAATAAATGTATTAGTTGTGAGATTCTGTGTTCAAGTTTTATTCTATCAAAATATCTTCTCACAAGTCAAGCTCAATAATATTTATATGCTTTTGTGTATACAAAATCTAGAAGTCAGACGTTTTTGTACGTTTTAAATTTAAATAGTAGGCTACTGCGTATTTCTTGCAAACTCGGTCAGATGCTCTCTTACCTTATTTTTTCTGATTACATGTTTTATAACTGCCTCACACAGGTTTTATAACCTTGGGATTAACATTATTGTTTCTGTCCTACTCGTATTTCGTACAAGTTGTTTTTGCCTTTCTTTAGTTTATAAAAACTATTAGATTTACTGTTAAATTAAATTGTAATTTTGTAGTGCAGGTACAATAAAAATCAAATCAAAGAACAATATTAACATACCGTATCTATTTAAATATAAAATCTAGTTTTTACATCACACTTTAAATGAACTATTGGCCAACAAGATTCTCATGATTCTCCAAAAAAACTATAAAGGAAAACTAACAAAATATTTCTGCAATAAAGAATGCAATGTACTTTGTTGTTTAATAAATTAGATTCTTGATTATCAATGTTTGTATTTTCCACCAGGCACCAACATATTATAAATGTAATCTTAATAAATATAATTGAAACTGTAATTATTTTCCATGCTAAATATAATTTATTTATTCCATGACAAATTAAAATTTGGTTGCATAATTTCTGACCATTTGATATTCACAATCTAACTTGCTCCCTAATTCAAGACGAACTTAGGACGTATAATTAATGAGAGTTGTTAAGATTTATGTTTGCCACTAGTGGTGTGGCAGTCGATCAACTTGGCCCATAATTGTATGAAGCACAGTTGCTTGCAATGGTGTGTCGTTGCAAGCAGTTGATCATGTGTAGGTTCCTGCTTTTGGGTCTAGTCCTTAGAAAAACAAACTAATGACTTACCTTTGAAACTCCATTCTTTAAGTAATCCACTTCTATGCGCTACCACTAAAGTTTCATTGTCTTCACTTAGGATGAAGCTTAAAATAATATCTTGTTCCTCTTCTTCTTCTGCATTGTCATCGTCAGCTGGTTCTGACCCAATAACAGCTGATACTTTCCCTTCATCGACATCCAATACTTGAATATTTCCTCCGCACTGGCATAATAACTCTGTACCCGCTGATGTCCACTGAAACATAAAAGTAAAACAGAATGGTTAGGTTAATTTATCTTAAACTTAAACCACCTTTTACAATATATAATTATGAATTTATGTGTGTTTTTAATGGGCTCTGAATGTCAAAGTGAAGAAATTCAAGCAAACATGGGAGAAACTATGATCCTCTCTCTACTGTGGAAGAGGAGACACGTGCCATAGGGTCCTGATCGTAGGTTTTCGCTGATTCAGCTGTGATTGCGCTGTCAGGGTGCGCCAGTACTACATCCGTCTTCCATAGAGTTATGGGCTCTGAAAGGGTTCCCCTTCACAGAATTAGATTTATAGCAATAAAAAATGCGATGTTCAAAAACAGAGCTAGGAACGTGGAAGTGGCTCAAAACTCTTAACGCCTTACAGATGACATAGTAGGGATCGCTTTTATGCGTCAACCGTCCCTGTAACACACTGCAGTTGAGAAGAAACAGCTGGTAGTAGGACCAGTCTCTATCGAGCAAAAAGGATCCGAGATGCCATAAATGTGGTCTTAGGTTGGAGACCTTGAACTACATACATATATATCATTCGTATGATTATCATTACATTAATTATATTATTTTTTAATTTAGTCATTGTAGTTAATGGATCAGTTTTATAATATTACTAGCAGATACCCGTGGCTTCGCGCACGGGCCAAAGATCCGCCGCATAGTGAGTTTTAGTCCAAATATATCATTGTTTCATGTTGAAAATTTTACATCTCTACTTATATTGTCAATCAAGTAATGGTTGTAATGTTTATTGTTTTAGGGGTTGTTATTACATTTTTACCCATTAGCAGCACGCTATAAAATTCAAATATGATTTCCATGGTATACATGTATTATAGGAAATAAATGTACCAATTTCCAGCTCTCTAGCTTAATGGGAAGTATAATACTGTAATTAATTTGTATTGTTTTAGGGGTTGCTGAATTTTTACCCCTTAACAGCACGCTACAAAATGCAACTATGGTTTACTTACATTTTGTGTATATCTTGTAAAAAACAAATGTATAAATTTTCAGATCTTTAGTTTTAATGGAAGTATTGTTTTATTATTGGATTTGAAAGTATTGGATTTATTGTTTTAGAGATTGTTTCAAAACTTAAATCAAAATGATTTATAGCCTATGTCTCATTCCAGGTCTTGATCCATATGTGTGCCAAATTTCATACAAATTCATCCAATAAATTTTGCGTGATTGACAGTCAAACATCTAAACATCCA
>JAGFPH010010920.1:8025-18890 GCA_018207615.1 Philaenus spumarius
AACGTATATTTATCATTTAAACTAAAGGCGGCCATGCGGACATAATAGTCTCATAGTCTGGAGGGGTTTATTTACTCCACCAAGTGCAAAAACTTATATTCATGTTTACATATGACAGGGAGTCAACCTCACTTATGAGGGTTAAATTGAAACCCCACTGCCAGTTGTTTTTTTACCTGGATTTGTCTAAGTTTACAATAATTCGTTACAACTTTTTCCAGGAAATCTTCAACTTGAAAATGAAACTTAATTAAATCTTATCAAAGACATTATCTGTACATATATACAGGGTGTTTCTTAAGTAGGACCTCAAACTTCTGGAGTGGGTTCCTTCAATAAAAATAAATAAAAAAAGTTCGTATAAACACGGTCCCTAAAGCCTAGTCCACACTTACAAACATGTTTGCGGAAACATTGTTTGCAAACAGTTTGCCAGTTGTTTTCAGGTGTTTGTCATTTGTTTGCCGGTTGTTTGCTGGGGTGATTTTTATATAGACAGGGTGCGGCAGAACCAGCTACTCAGTTTTGAGGAGCAATAAAAAAATAAATGTTGATATATAGAGAGAAAATTTTTGTATTTTTTAAGTTAGTAGAACATACTATTTTACATTCATTTAGTTTTAAAAATTATGTTTTAAAATGGCGGCCGTTAGCATCAATACATTGTTGTAGACGATCTCTGAAGTTTCGAGCAGCTCTTGCACACATATCCTGAGGTATGGCGTTCACTTCTTCGACAATCCGCTCTCTTAGCTCTGGTAGGGTGTGAGGGCGACTTTTGAACACCTTTTTCTTCAGATATCCCCAAAGAAAGTAATCGCAAATGCTCAAATCTGGTGACCGAGCAGGCCATTCGACATCACCCCTCAAAGATACGAGGCGTCTCGGAAACATTTCTCTCAAAACACCAAGTGAAACTCGAGCTGTGTGAGCCGTAGCTCCGTCCTGTTGGAACCATAAGTCCCTCAATCGATGTTCTTCAACAGTCTCGTCAATTCTGGGTTGCAGAAAATTTTGCAACCTTGAAACGTAACATGTGGAATTCACGGAATTACGCCTTCCTCCTTAAAAAAAGTACGGGTCTATCACACCAAATTGTGATATGGCGCCACTACACTGTTACTTTAGGCGAATGTTGGGGTCTTTCTTGAGTAATTCTGGGGTTATTTTTAGCCCAGTAGCGAAAATTCTGTTTATTCTCGTATTCACTTATGTGTGAAAATGTGCATTCAGATGGATCTGTGCAAGCATTTGCTCACACAGATTTTGACGGTTGACATAGTCAATTCTTGAACAATTCCAGCAGGGCGCAATTCTTGAGCAATCATTATTTTGAAGGGATAGAACTTCAAATCGAGCTGCAGAATTAATTCTTCTCAAACTGCGGTCTGAAATCCCCAATGCAACTGCATGTTTTCGATCATAACGCATCTGTGATTGTTGAACTGCTGTTCTCACCCGCTGCAAATTTTCTGGTGTTCTTAGTGCCATGCGTATCTGTCCTTAGTATGCTACCAGTTTCCTCCAACTGCCGGACCCAGGACAGAATCGTGTTTGCATTAGGAACGGCATTGTTGCGCGTAATGTTGAACCGTCTCCGAAAAGCTCGTTGTGTAGCGATCACAGATCTGTTGTTTTCATAATACGCCCGTACGGCAAATCCACGATCTGCACCGGTCCAAACCATGTCTACTGAAATGGGATTGCCAAAGGAACAAAGGCAGACTACGCGCGACTGCCTACCTTACCACAGCCCGAGTGGTATTCGATAGAAACTGCTTAGTCGGTTTTTCCGCACCCTGTATATGTATATATGTGTTCGCACTCTAGCGGCCGTATTTTTAGTCCGATTTGGTCCAAATTTGGTACACATGTTGGTTGTCTACGTCGCTCGGGAATATTTTTTTTTAGTTCATTAACAAAAAATATCAGCCGGAAGTACGTTTTTTGACAGGAAGTATCTATTTTTTATATTTTTTCTACGAGAATGATTTTTTTTTAGAGTTTTTCTAAAAATAAAATGTAGGATGTTATTCTGCAAATTTTGTTTTTTTACGCGACCTCATAGCTCGCTTGGTTCCCCAAAATCGATCAAAACGTAAAATACAATAAAAATACCCGGTTTAAAGTCACGTGGTGAATCCGAGGTAGACTGGCGTGTTTTTTCGCTGCGAGCGAAGCTCATAACCCAAGGCCACCAAGATCGAGGTGCAAACTCGCTAAGCGAGTGTTTCCACTGCGAGTGTAACGAAGGAGCGCGCGAGAAGCTGGAGGCTTAGGCGCAAACAAATTATACTAATATATTTCATACACATAGGCAGCTATTCAGCACCGTCGTGAGTAGACCTACTTCCCAAATTGTTGGTTGAAACCCTAAAACATAGGCCTATAAACTTAATTTTGGAAATTTGCTTAACTCACGTCAGCGGTTCAGCTGCGTGGTCGAATTATTTAAAATATGAGTTATAGAACTAATGTATGCTATAATATACGATATAATATTTGCTTTGAGGTTATAAACTGTATTTAAATACAACCTTTTTTCATCAATATATTTGTTTGTACAAATTTAAAGAAGAGATACCTATTCGTTTAACTTCGGAAACATTCGTACACATCTTCGTTTAACATATAAATATATTCGATTATTAACTTCTTCACTATTATATTAATAACTTCTAAATCATTTGATCTATTAATATGAAATAAAAAGAAATTAAAAGATAGTATTTGTATATTTCTTTAAATATATAATAACGTATGTAAATAACAATGTATAACAAATAGACCTAAAGTTTTATAATCCTTATTATTGTACTCATTCACCGAGTTAAAAATCCCTGACAGCATAGTTAGGTAGGTCTAGATAAGTATACCTTAATGCTGTTTTTAAATAGTTTGTTTTTTAAATGATGTATTTCTGATGTGTATCTCATTAATCAACCTGCGATTTTTTAATGGAGCTCACTAGTTACAAAATAAAATGGAAAAGTCGTACTCACTTCTTATTTAAAATGTTTGTAATGTCTTAAGAGTGATCAACGCAAGTGCAGATTGTAAGAATGCAAAATGGTATGGGGGCTGTTAGGAAAATAATTTTATGAATACTAATCTAAAAAACAAAGAATGGTTAATGGGACCGACGGAATGATAGTGAGATAATCATAGATAAAGCAACGGGTAGATAAACTAATAGTAAAATAAACAGATGAACAGAAGATCTGACAAACATATGAAAAGAAAAACCCATAGATTTTCCCTTAGAAAGAGAAACCCTTCAATGTCTTTATTCATATAAGATAAATATATAAACAGACTAGCTGGCCCGACCCGGCTTTGCACGGATAGACAAATCAAAGTTAAATATATATTAACTAAAAATATATTATATCAATAAATATATTACACTATGTATTTCTCATGGGGATTTTTAGTAACTTTCACCCCCCCCCCCCCACAAACCTCCTTTAAAATTTTAAACTCTTTCTTAGCGAGCACCTAGGGCCCTAGAAGAAACTACATAATAAATTTCATTCCAATCCGTTCGGTGTTTCTTTTTAGTAACTTTGACCCCCCAAACCCCCCTAAAATTTCGAATTTTTGAAAACCCTTTCTTAGCGAGTACCTAGGGCCCTAGAGGAAGCTACATACCAAATTTCATTCCAATCCGTTGGATAATTTTAGAGAAATCGTGATTTTGTAACTTTGACCCCCACCCAAACCCCCCTAAAATTTCGAATTTTTTTAAACCCTTTCTTAGCGAGCATCTATGGCCCTAGAGGAAGCTACATATCAAATTTCATTCCAATCCGTTCGGTAGGTTTTGATAAATCGTGATTTAGTAACTTTGACCCCCCAAAACCCTTCTAAAATTTCAAATTTTCGGAAACCCTTTCTTAGTGCGCGTCTAGTGCCTATAAAGAGTATTAGTGCCAAATTTCATGTTTGTAGGCCTCGTGGTTTTGAAGAAACTGTGATGAGTCAATGAGTCAATGGTATTTGGCTTTTATAAGTATAGATAAAATGATTGAAACATTATCTGAAAAAGAGACAAACCTGTGCACCGTCAGACCTGTAGATCAGGCGGGATTTTATCTTATGATTGGTCAAACTATAGAGAAAGTAACCCGACAGAAAATCTCTCAAACTGACGGAAATATGATCTCATGGTCTATGTATTTATGTAATTACAGTTAGGTTGGTAGAAAACATCTAGATTTACAGAGATATAAAGGCAATTTGATAGACAAATCAGTGGAATGACAGGCTGGAAGGAAGATCATCTGATGGCCTGAAAAACTGAAGAAAACATCTCTGGAAGATTACAGAGGCAAGTTTATAACCTTTGGGTAACAGTCTGGTTGGAAGATTATCTGATGGTCAAATAAACTGAAGAGAAAAACTCCCGAGGCAGAAAATCTCTCAGAATAGTAGCCGGAAAGAATTTCATAGTTACACAGGTTTGTGGATGACTGTAATTATAAGCAGGTTGTTAGGTAAACCGTAAATAAAACTGGAAAAGTATGAGTTTGTAAATGCAGTAAAAATGTTTGAAACTTTCTGGATCCCACACACCTTTCAAAAAGTTGGTAAAGAAACCTTATGATGAAATTAATTGACGAGTTACTAGCTCAGTATTTGCTTTATTATTATTATTCAATAGAACTTGTTTAATTCTCTTATGAAGATGGTTGCAAATTCAAGTGTGTTATCTTTTCTTTTATTGTAAAAGGATTTGTGTTTTTATTCCGTTCCATTTTGCTTTCCCAAAATCGTAACATTAGTAAACGGATCTCACCACCCTCTGTTGGGTGTAAGTGGTATAAAGTAAATACGTTAAAAAAATTAAAAAAAGCAGTCGTCCGACTGCCGACATAACTGAAAACTGTAACGAATATAAATCGTTGGTCATATTGGTTTAACCTGAAATTTGATTATTTTAACACTACCAAGTAATCTATTTTAACACAGCTTATAAAATGATGAAGCGTAATGTCCATTTTAGAGGTATTACCAAGTAAAATATTTTGAAACAACTTACGAAATGAGGAAGCACACTGTACATTTCAGAGGTATTAAACTATTTTGACACAACTTACAAAATGAGGAAGCACAATGTCCATTTCAGAGTTAGTATTACCCAATAAACTATTTTAACACAGTTTACAAAATAAGGAAACACAATGTTCATTTCAGAGGTATTACCGAGTAAACTATTTTAAAACAATATATAAAATGAGGAAGCACAATGTCCATTTCAGAGGTATTACCAAGTAAATTATTTTTTTGTATATAAAATCGAGGAAGCACAATGTCCATTTCAGAGGTACACCAAGTAAACTATCTTAAAACAATTTATGAAATGAGGAAGCACAATCTACATTGCAGAGGTATTACCAAGTAAACTATTTTAACACAACAACAAAAAATTTCATTGGTATCATGCATGTATTTTATTTCGTGATTCGATTTAGATACGGTACGGTGCGCGAGATTTCATTCGAATACACACGAAAAAAGTTCCGAACGGGCCATACGAATAAGTTTTCACTTTAATACGAATACTTGATTACGTTAAGCTAATTGATTGCTTTTAAAACTTCGAAGCTAAATCTACTTTTCAAAATGTTTTAATTAAACTCTAAAGTTTCCTTTCAAAAACAAAGTTTCCTGTCATGCCAAAGAAGGCAAATCCATCTTTTATTCTCGATTTATAATTTGCCAAACAAAGACGTACATTGAAGTTCCAGCATGAAAGGCAACTTTAATAGCTTCCACCTTAATTGTTTGTGCTAGTTTCCATCTAATAAACTATAACAGAAAACAATAACGTTTGGCGTATACAATCATATGAATGACGCAATCATGCTAGGATTCTTAGTGCTATGTTCTTTCACATCCATCATCACAAAATTCTTCACGCCTCAGTAAATGTTAGCGCCTTTGTAAAAAGTAAAATCGCACATAAAAAAAATTTCAAATATAAGTATGTTTTTATGTTGTCTGTAATTTCAGAATGTTCATTAAGCGGGCACTCTAAGCACAGAGGATATAAGTAATACCAGAGTGCTCGAAGGATAGGGAAATGTGTTTCGCCTTTCCTGAAGCGCTGGAACAGAGCTTAGTGGCCAAGACGCTAGCGACGTTGCCGCTTTGAACATTGTGTGAGAGAGAGAGGAGATGGACAGCTGATGCACGCACGTTAAACACTACGGCGACAAAAAAGGACACTAGGCCGGGTGTTGGCTGCACGACTTGGCAACGTTAGCTAGCTAACATCGCTTGTCGCGCTCTGCAGCGGCCAGCTAACATATTAACGAAATTACCGAAACACATTTTCCTATCCTTCGAACACTCTGGGTATTACTTATATCCTCTGTGCTCTAAGCGTCTGGAACGAGTATGTTCTTCGTATTATTTTAATTTCACTCAAAAACTATTTACATCGTGTTAATGGCTGATTTCACACTTACCGACTCGACACCGACACGACATCGACACGATACAGCAATAGTACCGATATCGTCACGATATCAGCAGACGTCTTTCACATTCACCGACTCGACGCCGATACCGACACGACCAATTGTACAAGCTATAGTGTAGATTGACCCACAAAACACATAGGGCAAACAAGGATGTTCAAAAAAAGTTTAAGGAACATAATCCGTCTGCCAACAAATTACATAGCTAATAAAAAAAGTAAATGGGCTGTCGTGGGATCCCCGTCAGGAACGAAGTCCTTTTCTTCAATTCTTTTACCAGCCTTAACGGCAACATACACACATAATTTTAATCTTTCAACTGCCGTTTATTATTAGATTGTTTTTTATACAAATATTTACTGTTTCCATACGTTTAATGTTATTATATTAAAGGTGTAGAATTAATTATAACATCAAAGCTAAGATGGTAAACACAGTTAAATGTCCATTAATTGGATTTCAATAAACATAAAATGTTGGTTCATTGTCTAGGCCTAACCTAAAATTATTGTGTGTTTGTTTAATTTATTTTACCTATCTTAAAGGCAAAATATATACAATGATTTTAGGTTAGGCCTAGACTTAAAATTACTTTCTACGCCTAACCTTGCATAAATACTGATACAATTTATGGGCCTATAAACATTATTTTCCGATATCTTTATTCGGTGAAAAATTTGTTGTTCATGTCTTCAGTAAAAAAACGAACAGGGCTTACTTTCCACTAGTTTAATTAATGACACAACTTCATATTTAAAATGAGGCATATTTATTATTTATCTAAAAGAAAAAAAATATTTAACGAGGCCAAATTATTATTGATTGATTACCATAGCAACCAGTAAACAAACTGAGACGATATCGTTCCGATAAAGAAGGGAGACCAGCAGCTCGCCGACATGTCGGCGCCTGTAACGACACGACACCGATATGTCGGTGAGTGTGAAAGCTACTCTTAAGTTTAAGTTAGTTTTCATGACCGACAACATCGTTCCGATATCGTATCGGTGCCGAGTCGGTGTCGTGTCGGCAAGTGTGAAATCAGAGAATGTCACTCGTTTGGTTTCATTACCGTCTGAAGGAAATATCCTGTTTACCTAGATTTTTTAAAATGGGACTGAGCTGTAATAATTGAAAAAGTTACACTTAAACTATCTTCTTGTAAGCATTTTGAGAACGAAAATTAGTATGTCCTAATAATAAAACTAAGTTGTGTAATTGTAACTATGTTTTTAGGAGTTAGTACATGTAATTGTGATGACAGAATCTGTACTACATCAGAAAGAATTTTTTTTTCTTTTGAAGTGAAAACTTATATAGGCGTACCGCGTCCAAAAATTTTGCGGGCAGTGAATCGGATTTTACCGTCACGCCCTACTATACAGGGTGTCTTGCAACCATATGATCAAACTTTGTCACGTTATTCAGCACGTCAAAAGAAACAAAAAATGTAATATAACATGTGTCCTATCTCATTCCGTTTTCGGTCTGTCTGTCTGTATGTGTTTTTTACAAAATACTTAATATTTTTGAAAGTAGAAAAGATATTGAGCTCAAACTTTGTACACCTATTTGTTGCTTAACCTTTTATCACTGTACGAAACATTAGAACAATATTTTAAATATTTTTAAAATGGCGGCCGTTTATAATTTTTAATGTCAAATATCTCAAAAACCGCTAACTTTACAAAAAAAATCACAATAGACAAAAAATTTTACTTTTTTAATGACAAACTCAACGGGTTTTTTATTTTGTCTGTAGCTCAAAAGACAAAAGAGATATTGACCAAAAGAAGGAAAAAATTTATTTCTTGGTAGTTGTCAACAATAACCAGAATTACTCTAAAAACAAAATATTTTAAAGTTATTTTGAGCTAAAATAATAAGTTATTTGCATAATGTTCAGAGCACTTTCTAAGCTGATTCTACTGGCAAAAAAGAATGAAAAAAGTTCATCTATTCATAAGTTTGGAAATGCTTCGTTAGAGAGTTACAGCTGGCGAAAGATTTCATCCGTGTTTCATGTTACTCACAGAAACGACTCCCTATTGAAATATATAGGGCGTTAAATAAGGTGTAAATTTTAATTTAATTTACGTAAAATGAGCAGATAAATGTAATAAAATAGGTCCCAGTGCTGTAACTGGAGTAATTGTTGCAATATTTGACCAAAACGTAAAATTCGGCCTATAATAAAATATCCACTTTTTTTGTTTGTTTTGTACTGGTTACCAAATATTTTGGTATTCAAAGATCGTAAATAAAAAGGTTAGGCAAAAAATATGTGTACAAAGTTTGAGCTCAATATCTTTTCTACTTACGAAAATATTAAGTATTTTGTAAAAAACACAAACATACAGACAGACAGACCGAAAACGGAATGAGATAGGACACATGTTATATTAAATTTTTTGTTTCTTTTGACATGCTGAATAACGTGACAAAGTTTGATCATATGGTTGCAAGACACCCTGTATACGGTACACATGTGTCTATAGCAGAGTATATAGTTTACTTGGTAATACCACTGAAATGGACATTGTGCTTCCTCATTTCGTAACTTATGTTAAAATTGTTTACTTGGTAATACCTCTGAAATGGACATTGTGCTTCGTCATGTTGTAAGTTGTCTTCAAATAGTTTATTTGGTAATATCTCTGAAATGGACATTTTGCTTCCTCATTTCGTAAGTTGTGTTATGTTTATCTTGTCACATTTACAATTGAAATGTAAAAAATATAAGCAATTCTATATTCATGACAGTTCTGTCGGCAGTCCCACGTCTGCTTTCCTTTTTTAGTTTATTAAGACTAACCAAACCCTACCTAACCGATTTCGATGAAACTTTTACTGGTTAGATAAACACGACCTTCCATATTTTTCATTGGCTAAACCTTTGCGAGGTCGCAGATATTTCATAACTGGACGAGGTCCGCGCTGATGTCGTGTCCGCTGTACGAAAATTTTTTAACGGAGACTGCAGGGTGTTTGTCGTCCGTTGCTGTAGCGTGAACGTACCCCATTCTCATTACATCTCGTTTTCTTGCTGCTCTCCAATGTCCAATGTCTAGTCAAATTATATAGCCAATAGTTCCTTCGTAAAAAAATTCTTTTGTGTAGTTGTTTGTTGTTTATTTGCTGTCTATTTGTTTGTCTAGTAGCTTACATGCTTTCAACCTGGCCCCAGCTTTAAAGCTGATGTGGCCGTTAACAATAACAAACTATACTTTTACACAATACGTAATAGCCTAATGGTTACTTAATTCAAAACAAACATGCCAACAACAAATACAAATAGAACTGAACTCGGTCTTTAACTGATATTGTTTTTTATCTAATACTAAAAACACTAAACTAAACTTGTACCTCCTGCCACAGAACCGACTGATAATAGGCCTACTTTCTACTAAATAAATATATCATAATCTTATTTACAATAACCCTAAAGGCTTGTTTTCTTTATGCGACACACTGCCCAACAAAAAAATATATTTTACATTTATCTTTCTATTTTATAAAGATAGATATTTTGTACAAAAATACATATATAATAAACTCACATAAAAAAATTTAACATTAATCTACAACCATTCTCTCTCTTTATTTATATCTCTCAATCACTCACTTTCCATTCATACCTCATTGTTCAGTCTGTTCTGTGGCTTCAAGTCGTCCCAAGTTGTCCGGGGGATCATTGCCAGCAATTGCTTTTTCCACATTCTCTTAATTTTTAGGCACACCGTAGCAGTTTTGTCCAAATATACCTGTTCTAAGTTTATTATGCAGCAGAGCACGCTCTGTCCTATTCCCTCTGTAAATTCCCGAGTCTTCGTACACGTCATAATTAAATGTATTGCCGAAACTTCTTCCCCGCAAAGAGCACATCGCCCTCTATCCACGTTGTCACCCGCCCATAATTGCCATAAACCTAGTCGAAACCATGCCAAAGCCATTATCTTGTTCCTTCTGTCCAGTATATGTAAATATTTTGCTGGCTCAAAAACTTTTCTATCTTCTATTTTCTAGCGATTTTTAATTTGTATTTCCTCCCATATTATTTGGATTTCGATATCTTTTACTTTTTTTTTAATAATTTGCCCTAAACTTTTATTTTCTATTGCTCCATCTAATACCCCCGTTAAGCCTAATTTATTCATTCTATGTTTAAATTTGCCAATCCAGAATTTATCATTATTTGCGTTTTTAACTTGTGTAGTTGTATTGCAAACGCATGCAGTGTTATGTTGGGTGGAATAAGGAGCGTCAAAGTGAGATAACTTTTCATTTTATACTTCATCGCCTTTTTCGTATGCTTCATAGCCCGGCACAGCCTCATATCCAACAGAATCACCATTAGATTGTGATTATTGTCTTTATTTT
>JAGFPH010010920.1:22648-37242 GCA_018207615.1 Philaenus spumarius
TTTTTCGATTTCGGCTTAGTTTAGCCGTAATTCGCCATTTTGTTTTTTTACAAAAGTTCACTGTAACTCTGGAAATAGATAAGATATAAAGTTAAAATTTAGAATAAGCATTTTATATGTTACAATTAACAAGTAGTATACCAAACACAAAGAATTTATTTTTATAATTTTCAAAATGGCGGCCGTTACAAATTTTTAACGTGGAATATCTTAAAAACCGTTAACTTTACAAAAAAATTACAAGAGACAAAATATTTTTATTTTTTAACGACAGACACAATGTTCATTTTGTAGTTTCAGTAGGATAACCGAGTTATCGACAAAAACATAATTTCCTGGTAATTGTCTACAACAAACAAAATTAGCCTAAAATCATATATTTTTTTAAATTTAACAAAGTTTTTAGTTAATTTTGTAGCGGGCTATGCAGATTCAGATTTTACATGCAAAAGTAAGTCGAAAATGTAGTATAACATTTTTCGATTTTGGCTTAGTTTAGCCGTAATCCGCCATTTTGTATAAAAAAAAGTACTTTGTATTGTACTTTTTACAATAAGATATTTAATGTCAGCAGGTTAAAAACGACATTTTTGAAAGTTTATATTATTTTGAATTTATTATTTTGTTAATAGTATTTGTTTTATATTTAAATGTTAATTTTTCCGCAAAACGATCACAATATATTTAGTTTACCCTTTTTCCAATACTATTAGTTGTCTGATTACAAACATTTATATATATTATTTCTTGTTAGAAAATTATCTTTAAGATGCAGTCATAATGAACTTTTCCTTAAGTTTTGAAGAAAAAGCGTAATTTTACTAGGAGCCTAGTTGTGAGTCATCGTCCAACCGGATACATTTGATAAGTGGGATGGGGTAGCGAGCCGACCCGCAGCGTTGCCAAACTGTGCAAGTCCCAAGTGAAAAGTTATCGCGCGCGGGGTATAGTTGTGTAGTCGGTTGACTCGGTTCTCCTAACAAAATTTTACGCCTATTTTGGAATAATCGAAGTAATATTTTGTGATTATTGTATAACGTTGTTCATTTTTCAATATTTGTTGAGTGGGTGATTTTATTTCTGGTGCAACACTAAATTATGCCCATCACACTCTGTATATAAAGTTTTCTCTAGTTTCTGTGTGAACTAACGACTCATATTATTTAGGTCATACTTGTACTTTTATTTTCGGCGGTGTTGCTGATTGTAATGGCATTAGCTATTGGAAAATTGTCCAACATTCAGCACGACATCATTGAAAGTTGTGCTTGCAGTTTGTGTAGCATCCATTCCACGGTATTAGGCACAAACTAGTTTATACTTTCCTGTCAGCTGTTCAACTATATAAAGTTTAACCCGTACATGACTAGAAATCCTCTGATTGCAACACTGATTGCTATCTGAGGAAAACGCAACATTTCAACTTGTGAAGCTTTAATAATAAATGTATTTATTATTATACATTATATATATATATATATACTAGCGGGCTTCGCCGTCCACTTTATTTCATTCGACTTCATGAATTTGTGCGCCTGGAAGTTATGCAATACGTCTTCGCTACGCAATACACGGCGCCTGGAAGTTATGCAATGGTCACCGCTACGCAATACACGTATTTAATCTATTCTTATTACGGTACTTTATAATTATGAGAAGAAGAAGTAGAAAAACTTTTTTATGTGATAGAGAGATATATTCATATTTTTACTGCTATCATGTGCAGAATAATATTTTTTATGATCCTACATGTGACTGAAAAGTCACTATTTATTTTGACGTGGATCGTCACTTGAGACAAATGAACTCTATTAGTTTAAAAGTAACTAAAATTTAAAAAAATATATATAATAAGTGTCTTTTACGCCACGCTGCGTAAAGAGAAAAATGTTTGCTTGGTTTGTTGTGTATTGGTTTAATTAAAACAATTTAACAAAAATCCTACCGAACCAGTCAATAGAGATGTATTTATGTTAAAACATTTGAGAGCAAACCGATTGCATGGTGACTTGAGGAATAGTTCGTAGATGAAAATACCACCTTCGGAAACAACGATTTCTTATTGTGGATTTTTTTTACAATAAAAACCGTGAAAAATTTGACATATTTTGTTGTTTCGCTTATATGTTTCAACTCAATGTATGACACGCTATACTTCCAGTGGAAAAGTTTTAGTACATTTTGTAAACCTTTAAAATGAGACTTTGTAAGTCTTAATCGAAGCATTTTTGTCTGAGAAAAATAAAAAAACAACACGGAAAATTGAATTTTTCTAAATTTATATTTCGTCGTTTTAATAATTAAAGCTTTGGAATTGTGTAAAATGACAATTAACGCTATGTTCCGACCTATGATTCGCGCGTTTAGGGTCGTGTTCGGGACCACTTTTAACCCACTTCTCAGTATTTTTACCGAAATCTGAAATATAAGTTTCGAAGCTCATGGCGTCTACTTTTAAAATCCGTTTGAAAAATTTAAATCTTAAGTAACAATTCATTTATGCGTATTTTTTTAAATAACACTTCCAATTTTTTTAAACATTTATTATGTAAAAACGATATATCCGACAGGGCCAATCTTGTGCGTGGTTAATGTACATGGCATTAACTGTCATTTTAAACAATTCCAAAGCTTTAACAATCGTTATTTGAGAAAGGGCACAAATCACATTTTTAATATTTTACAGGAGACACAAAAAACTAGTTTTCTTTGAAAAAATTGAATGTTTAAAATTTTCATACTTTGTCATAAAGATCATTATAAAATGCATATTTCACATAAGTTTCAGATTTTTAGGTTGTATGGTGTAGCTTGTATGCTTTTTTTTGTTGTTGTGGACATGTACCCTTTCTGCAATAAACACAGTAAATATGACTATTTTTCACAGAATTTTAAAGTTGTAACTGGTTCATTGATAGAACACACACAACATGTTGAATAAACTTAAAAAGGATCAGTTGGTGAGTTATTCAATATCATCTTGAACTGTGGTCGGCCAAACAACAACTTCATCATAAAAGAATTCGCTTATAACGACGGTGGTCAGCCTAAAGGCGCGAGGTAGGCAATATGGTTGCTTTGTAAAGTAGCTAAGAGCGTTTTATTCTGTACAAGCCTTAGTAGCCGAGTGGTAACGCGGGGGTCTTCCTGATCAGAAGATCCCTGGTTCGAATCTCGCGAAACCAGGTAGCTTTTCATATCTGTGTTTTGAGGGTAGGAGGGCGGAAGTAAAGCAAACGGTGGTTTTTATTTTCTTTCTTAAAGGTTCATTTGGCGCACGTTCACTATCAAAACTGCCACTTCTAACATAATTAATTAACCCAAAGAAATAACAATAAAAGTTAATCACGCAGCGAACACAACATATTTATCAAAACAACAAAAAAAAACGTTGAGGATAGCTGTTTTGGTGAGTAACAAAATCCACAACAGCTGATGCTCGAGCATGCACAAAACATCAATACAGTAGGTTTATTGCAGGAAGGACACAGATCCAGGATATATATGTGTCTACAAATATAGAGCCCATTCCAATAAAAAAAACAAACAGTTTTGATAAAAATGTGATTTTTGCCCTTTCTCAAATAAACTATTCAATTATTAAAATGTCGAAATTTTATATTTTGATAAAATGCAATTTTCCGTGTTGTTTTGTTATTTTTCTCAGACAAAAATTCATTGATTACGACGTACAAAGTGTCATTTTAAAGGTTTATAAATGTACTACAACTTTTCCATTGAAAGTGTAGCGTTTCATCTAATGATTTACAAAATATAAGCGAAAACCCCAAAAAACTAAAAATTGTTCACGGTTTTTGATGTTTAAAAAAATCCACAATCAATAAATCATCGTTTCCGAAGATGGTATTTTCATCCACAAACTATTCCTCAAGCTTGTGACGCAGGAATTTTAAATTTTAGTGCTGTGGGACAGCGACACTAGGTGAGTCATTGTTTACCACCGGCCGGCCCGGCGTGCGAGTTGGGAGGGGGAGGGGAGTTCCGAGTAGTCGCTTAATCCCCTGGGTATCACGGCCGAGCGGAAAGACTATAGTTTCATTGCGTTTTGACATACAGAGGGCAGAATAGTGTTTCAAAAAGTGCTACTTAATACTTGCAAACACTGCCAAATATTTACGTAAAGCTAGATGCCGATTGGAAGTGAAAGAAACATATAGAAGTAAAATTAAGTGGCAAACTTCAAGAAAATTACTATTTGTTGCAGATAGCTAACAATAAGCATGTTATGTTACGGTTTGCGGCAAAAAGTAAAAGTTGAATTTGCTTATAGGAAATTTACTAGCGACAAAATATTTATTTAAATAATTTTGTATTTACTTCTAGTATCTATTTTAAAATACAGATAGCGAAACTATTTTGGTAATTCAACAAATACTTGAAATGTGGTTACAGTGCACACCGTATGTTTTATCAGATTTTAAATATTTTTTCGTATTGTCTTCCCGATTTTAAACATAAGAAATAAGCTCTAAACTTGTTCATGAAAAGAATGAGTTATTTTCAGTTCTGCCTTTATAAACTCTAAAAGCGTTTTTATTTAAACAATTTCTTCACGAAAGGTGATATTTGACCTACTTCAAAGAGGCTGTAGAACACGGAAGGGCAGAGAAAGACAGTAGTTTCCGTTAAAATTATGGAATCCAAAACGCTTTGAGGGAAAAATTCCGTTTATTAGCGAAATTCCGTAGGAAGAATGAGCTATTGCAGTGGCCCTTATGGTAAGACCCAAGGTCGGGAGTAGCAAATGAGCACCGATCATGGTCCCCAGAACACGTTTTGTGGTGGCATTAAAAATCATATATGTATATAGGTGTTCGCACTCTAGCGGCCACATTTTAAGTCAAATTTGTTTCAAATTTGGTACACATGTTGGTTGTCTACGTCGCTCGGACGAGTTCGTTAGCCAAAAAAATCCAACGATCGGAAGCACGTCTTTTGGCCGGAAGTAACTATTTTTGAGATTTTTCCTACGAGAACGACTTTTTTTTAGTTTTTTCTACAAATATAAATGTAGGATGTTATTCTGCACATTTTGTTTTTTTCCGCGACCTTATAGCCCGCTCGGTTCCCCCAAAATCGATCAAAACGTAAAATACCGTAGAAGTACCCGGTTCAAAGCCATGCGGTTGATTCTACCGTGGGGTTGGCGTGCGAAGCACGCAATGCTCTGTGTATTGAAAATTCTCCTAATACGGTGGTTTACGTGCGAAGCACGCAATGCATTGTGTATTGAAGATTCTCTCAATACGGGGGTTGGCGTGGGAAGCACGCAATGCATTGTGTGTTGACGACACTCAATATATGCGGAATGATGTGCGCGAAGCACGCAATGCATTGTGTATTGAAGATACTCCCAATATGCGAAATGGCGTGCGAACCATTTTGCAGCTATTGTTTTTTTTTTTAAGCACCGTCGTGAATAGACCTATTTCAAAAATTGTCGGCTGAAATCCTAAAACATAGGCCTATAAACTTAATTTTGGAAGTTTGCTCAACTCACGTCAGCGGTTTAGCTGCGTGGACGAATTATTTTTGTAATAATCTGAATAGCTAAACTTTGAAATATCGGTTGAAATATGTTCAAACTAAAACAGAACCGGACATGTTAAAAGCCTTTTTTATACATTTTACACCTCGAATATAATAAATAGGGGTCGCTGCGACAGCAACAAAAATATGTATTTCAAAGTACATTTATCACATGTTGGCTGACACGGGAGAAGTTTTTGTCACATGTAGGCGCCCACATTTGTCGACAAGTGTTCATTTCACTGCGGAGCTTTTTGCAGCGGTCACAGTCGGCTTGTTATCGTCACAACTGTGTTGTATCTGTTATGTTTAATCTGTGATAAAAAATAACCCCGCTTCGACTAAGGTGCGATCAAAACGGTCATTTTACGAGAAACGCTGGAAATGCAAGGTCAGAGTAAAAATATCTGTATACGTAAATTTATCGGGTATAATATTTAGTGAAATAATGATCCACCCCCTTATTCCCCACTCCGTTTAATTGTGGCGACAGCTGTCGGTAGGGTTGTGTTGCAATTAATTATGGTTTTCACCAGCTTTGGTTTCCAATCTGGCTGTTGAAGTTTGCTGTTCCCTATGTTATTTCACTTCCTGGCCATTGTTAGACTTGTGAGAACAAAGTGAGGGCGTTAGCAGAAAAATCCTTTTATAATATTTCTCAAAGATGTTTTTTGTCGCTAAGCGATATTCCACTGCCGTATTGCAAAACCGTTGTGCCGCTCCGTTGGATTAGGAAAGTTGGGACTCTTCAGCCTACTAAAAGATCCAATACATTTTTCTTGGGGTACATTAAGAACCAACCTCGAATAAAGAGAGAAAAATTTTACTTACTGCCCCTCAGAGGATAGACCATTGTTGAACGAGGCGGGAATCGATTATACATTTTATGTCTGCTGAACCACTATATTAAGACACAAATAGAAATTTACTATCGTATCTAAAAAAAAAATACAAACTTTTCTTTTTAATTTACAAAGCAATACGCCTAAATCGCTTTAATAAGCAACCACTACTTGATCAAGAGGATTTTTTTTAATTGGTATGATTTTGCGATGACCACGTACAAGGCTGTAGCCAGGAGGGGGTGTTAGGGGGTCAAAAACCCCCCGAAATCCCGAAATTGAGCAATGAAAATTAATACTAGGTTTAAAAAGTGCAAATTAAATTATCCAACAACATACTTTACATCATTGTGCATTGCATGCATACTGATATTTAGATTTGCTTGATTAAACTACAACGTACAATACACATGGATGCAGTAGGTTACAGCCTTACTGTCTTGTGAGTTGTGAGCTTGATCTGATCTATTAAATATGAAAACTATGAAGTTTCAACAAAAATACTTTACTTTAACAAAACAAAATCATTCATCATCCTTACATCCTATAATATTTTACATGGGTAACTATATCACATTTTTTTTTTAAATAAGCAAGGAAATTGGTGTTTAACACGTTCACTGCTACGCAAAATTCATATTTCCTATGCTAGGAGCTGACCTTTTATTTTTTATATTTATAGCCTAAATGAGTATAAATTACTTTATTTTGTATTTTTGAACCTTTCTACGTAATAATCGTTAATGTATGCGTCCACAGCACACATAGGCTTAAAATCAGCGTGCGAAGCACGCAATGCTCTGTGTATTGAAAATACATCCAATACGGGGTTGGCGTGCGAAGCACGCAATGCATTGTGTATTGAAAATACTCCCAATATGGGGTTGGCGTGCGAAGCACGCAATTCACTGTGCGTCAGCCGCTTCTCGTAGTGTTTAGTGTCAAGCTCACATGTGCGTCGTTAGCAGTAAACGTGTTAAAAGGGTTTAAATTCAAATCCCCGGTCCTAACCTGACTCCTCCCGAAAAGTTTTTCTGGCCACGGCCTTGACCATGTAGACAAGTTTCATTCAGAAATATCAAAGCTATACAAAATGTAGTTTATAACTATCCTAACTAGACCAACTAAGTAACACAAAGAACAATTAATTAGTTATGTAGCACTAATACATGGATTATCATATATTTAATTAAAATTGTACCAGTCTTAGACAAAAACGAATTAAACGAATCGGAAGCTATACTGGGCCACATAGACTGGACATGTTCAAAGACTTACCTTTAAAACAAAAATCACCAAACTGCAGAAATGTCTCAGCTGATCACTTACAAATCATTATGATACATTGAGGTTAACTCAATAAAGGAAAAGCTAGATTGAATTTAGGTTTATTAACCAAAATATAAAAAATGTATATGCCCTTAGTAATAAAAATGAAAAAATTTACATGCCCTTAAAATACAGACAAAATGAAAAAGGTTAGATTACAATTTAAGTTTAATTTTAAAAGTTCCCTCCCTAAAAATTTAAAAGTTGAAAAACCCTCCCCATTAATAATGATTACAAAGTTTATACAAAAATATTAATTAGACAAAATTACAAAAATTTAACATATAGTACCATGGATTTGTTAATAAGTAACATTTATGTCGTTGGCCAACTGTAAAGCTAAGTATAATTAATTAAATAATAAAAGAAAATAAATGAAATTGTGAGACGTCTCTCTGTAAAAAAAGTATGTATATAATTTCTAAAAGAGCCCTTTAAGGGCTGAGGTCCGTAAATTGCTATAGCTGCTCCTCCCAATATTATTATTAAGTATAAAAGACATATATTAAAAATTATTCATTTGTAACAAAACATAAAAGTACACAGCCTATTCAAAAGTTTCTTATAAAGTTCACTACAGATTTTAGAAGATATTGTATTTTTGGTTCATAGCTATTTTAAAAGGAAGGCACTGTCGCAGAAAATAATCATTAAAGTTGCATGTTGTAGTTGCATTTTGAAGAAAACATGGTGTTGTAGTTGCCTTTAGTAGCAGAACATATGGGTAGTACTTGCACCAGTAATACACTGCATTAAAACAAAATAACATCTTTTTAGAATTAAAGTAGGCTTTAAAACCAAACATAGTGAAAAGCTTTTAGGTTAAAAGTTTGCCTTTATAAATTTTTTTTGATAATAGGTGACAGGCAGGTATTTTAAAATAAAAAAGTTAACTGTTAATGCAAGACTTAACCAAAGTTAACTTGTCATGTTACTTTAACTGTTGCTACATGTCTATGGACCACATGGTAAATCTTTAAAAAGCTTATTGGTTATAGCTCAAAATATATCGGAGATATAGTTATTTAAATTATAGGTTTTTAAAGGTCCTTATTTATTAAAGATTACACAGCTTTAGATTTGTACAAAAATTATATAAATTGTTTAAGCTAGGCTTTAGTATGAAAATAGGCTAGTTACATAAAATTTAATATTTAGGCTGTACTGAAAGTTTTTAAATAAGAAAAATGAAATACACAGATTCAAGTTATACTTTTAGAGTTTGAAATATTATTTACAAAATTAAAGTAGACTTAAATTCACATAGTAGCAAAATTACAAGTAAAGTTTTATAACAAAGCCAACTTTAAATAGAATGACAGCAAAAGACATTTCAATTTGGTAAACATAAATTCACATACCTGGTGTTTAGTAGAATAGGACTTAAAATAAATACATTATAATTACTATCGCACAGTCGTTAAACTCCCGACTAAATCATTTATAGAAAAAGAACGACATAACGAGTCACTTTATGACGTCGATAGTGTTGAGTTACATCGGAATGATGGCGACTTAACAGAGCTAACCTGCATGACGAGACTAAAGTAAGGTCACGTGATTTACCAGCTGGTCGAGTCTCAGATAAAGGCCGGCGACGTTACAACTAGCGTGTCTGTAGCGAGTCGCCGCCTAGCGGTAAAAAGGGAACTACATGAACAAGAATGTGTCGGTAAAAAAGACTGCATGTGTCTAACGTTATAAAATTAATGCGTAAGCCAGATACTCGTAATAAAGCGTCATTCTAGAAAGCAGTATCCAATTATTACGCGCTCGTCTAATTTGCCACAGTTGGAACCTTCAACCCAGTTCGAACCTAGTTAATGGTGTTACTCTGCTCTATGCTTCTATGTGTGTATTAGTTTCTCTAAGATAAAGGAAAACGGTTGAGAAAATCCATGTAGAAATACTAATTACAGAATATTTCCAAAACTTAACACTTTCATTGTCTTCCATTTTGAGGAGGCTTGCACATTACTGCATGCATCAGTTAGAAATTCACCGGCGATTGTTATACCATTTGTCTTAAAAGTACCACCCCCTCCCTTTAACTTTTGTGTTTGTTAAAACAAACAAATATCCTTTGGGGAACGATACCAACTTAGCCCAAAGTATATTTTAAAGCAATCGGAAATTTTAAGTGTCCCCTACAAATGGGGGATTTTGGGGCACTCAAAATTTTTAAATGGGAAGTATGGTCAAGTGATACCTCATTTTAAAGGTCTATTTAAGACTAGGAAAATAACATAAAGAAAATAAAAATCGAACCACCCAAAACAAAATGGCGGTCCTAAACGTGTTGAAATAAATCGACATAAAGTTGCTAATATCTCGAAAAGAAAGAGTTTTTAGAAAACATTTCAAGAGACAAAAAATGTTTATTTTAAATTTTAAGTCGACTCCTACATCTTAGAAAATTAAAAAAAAAATTACGAAATCGATTTGAAAGCACTTTGAAATAAACATTTTTTGTCTCTTGAAATTTTTTCTAAAAACTCTTCGTTTTCGAGATATTAGCAACCTTATGTCGATTTATTTCAAAATGTTTAGGGCCACCATTTTGTTTTGGGTGGTCCGATTTTTATTTTCTTCTTGTCTTTTCCTAGTCTTAAATAGACCTTTAAAATAGGTATCACATGACCATACGTCCCATTTAAAAATTTTGAGTTTCCCCAAAAATCCCCCATTTTTAGGGCACACTCAAAATTTCCGATTGTTTCAAAAGATACTTTGGGCTAAGTTAGTATCGTTCCCCAAAGAATATTTTTGTTTGTTTTAACGAACACAAAAGTTAAAGGGGGAGAGTGGGATTTTTAAGACACCTGGTATATGCACCACATTCTACTTATTAGGCCAGTCGGTAGAGGTAATTTTAGACCAAAAGTTCAAGTAATTTACAATTCGGCTGATTTTTTTTATAAGTACCTTAAAGTATGTAGATTAACATAAAAAAAAGTTTACCAGTCTATCGATTTCCCAAAGTCGAAAAAAAAATCGTTTATCATTTTTTCCCCGATTATCCTTAATATTTCGAGCTGGGATAAAGATAGAGAAAAATAAAAAATACCACCGTGTAGGGGACGTATTTTTCAATAAAAAAAGTCATATGTACTTCTTTCCTCCGAGCAATGGTTTGTCTAGAAAAAATTCGATAATGAAGGTATGTATTTTGCAGCTGGGGAAATCACTAAAAGTTGAAATCTCATTCATATATGAAGCGTTGCCTCATTCTAAATTGGCTGAATTTTAATATATCGAATTGAAACTTGACATAGGAGTTAAAATATATATTTTTAAACATTTATGCTGAGTCTCAGTTTGTTATCTTGAAAATGACCCGATCTAGAGCCACTTGACTTCGATTTTAGGAGTACCGGACCCACGAACTAATTTTAATCTATTCCAGTTTCGTCAATTTTTGGAATATCAACAGTACATTTGCTTTACAAGTTGAATACACCAGTATAAATATTCTTAGTAAGTATGAACGATTTTTTGTTGTTATTTTAAAAACGAAGTGCTTGAAAATAGTCTTCTGTTTTACCTATCTCGTTTTAACTATAACACTTTTGGATTCAACGACTCCATTTTCGACATTTTTGAACATATCGATTTAAAAATTGGTACAGAAGTTACAAACACAATTGTTTTTTGCTATAATTATTTTAAAAACTATATTTAAAAAAATGACCAATCTGCAGCTGATCAACTCAAGCGTTTTGATGAAAAACCTAAAAAGGTCTAAAATTATACTCTTTTAATTTACTTGTGCTTTTAAAAGTAAATAATTAAACAGATTTATACTCCTTGATCTTGTTTGAATCTATATGTTTATCTTGTAAAAAAACTTTCAGGTTGATATTTTGAAAATTTTCTAAACTGGAGCCGATTAAAATTAGTTCGTGGGTCCGGTACTCCTAAAATCGAGAAACCCATTGATAAGTCAAGTGGCTCTAGATCGGGTCATTTTCAAGATAACAAGCTGAGACTCAGCATAAATGTTTAAAATATATATTTTAACTCCTATGTCAAGTTTTAATGCGATATATTAAAATTCGGCCAATTTAGAATGACCCATCGCTTCATATATGAATGAGATTTTAACTTATAGTGATTTCCCCTGCTGCAAAATACATACCTGCATTATCGATTTTTTCCAGACAAACCATTGCTCGGAGGAAAGAAGTACATATGTCCTTTTTTATTGAAAAATGCTTCCCCTACACGGTGGTATTTTTTATTTTTCTCTATCTTCATCCCAGCTCGAAATATTAAGGATAATCGGAAAAAAATGATAATCGATTTTTTTTTTCGACTTTGGGAAATCGATAAAATGGTAAACTTGTTTTTATGTTAATCTACATACTTAAAGGTACTTATAAAAAAAAAAAAAATCAGCCGTATTGCAAATTACTGGTAGTTTTAACCTATACCGACTGGCTATATGTATTAAAAAGAATAGTAAAAGCTGATTTCACATGGTAAAAAACCAATTAGGAACTTTTATAAACGGCGATACAACTTCAGACACGATCTAAAAAGGAGACCCGGCTTGTCAGTTTTCCTCTGGTTATTTATTCAGTACTGAGCCCTGTGGATGTCCGGATTTGGCCTGCCTGTGTGCTTGTATTCATATATTATTTCTCTTCGACTTTAGGATGAAAATTCGTCTGCTCGATCTAGAATGTTGTCCATTTTGTAACAAACACTTTTAAATATGTTGTAGTTTAATAATTTAGCAAAACGTTTGTTTGCCGCTATTCCGAATATTGATAGTCTATAATAAATATATATTTTGACTTACAGTCAGCAATTTTCAATTTGCTGTCGTATACGACGGCCATTTTCAAGTATTTTTAGCAGGATATCCTTTGTCATTTATTAACACAAAAACACTCATTACAGTACACTAACACTAACACAACGCAATAATAAATAACACGATACATTATTAAAAAAAAAAAAAAATAGAGTCAATTAAAAGAATGTTCGACTGGTTGGGCCCAACATTCCGGTACGTACTGCGGACGATGGTCAATCACGCTAATCGATGGAGGTTGCTTATCTCCAACAACGTATCGAACAATGCGTTGGAATCGAAGTTTAGTTTTTCATTTAATAAAATGTTATTGTCGATTTTATGATTCTTGCATATCTCGAATTGCTCAAGGGAATTCATAAGTCGGCCCTTTTTACAACAATGTAATATTTTAAGTGAGTCTTCCATATAAGAATATCCATGGTCGGCCTGAATAAGGTGTTTTAGATTCGGCCTGTGAATTTTGATTCTGACTTTGTTAAGTGTGCAATTTGTTTGTAGGATGGAATATGTTCTTTGAATATTTTTTTGAAAGATCCCCCTGTCTGTCCTATACATTTCTTTAGACAGTCAGTGCATGATAGTTCGTATATTCGTATTAAATGAAAAACTTAACTTCGATTCCAACGCATTGTTCGATACGTTGTTATAGATAAGCAACCTCCATCGATTAGCGTAATTGACTCAGCGAGCACAGAATACAGTAGAGGGGCCACGCAGTAGCAGTGAGTTGAAGCCACCCGAAAGCGTAAAACACATCCAACATGGCGGTCGCAGAGCATGAGTTATCCTAGTGCCGAGCGTTTTTTTTAGTTCGTTTACATATAATATTTAAAAAAATCAAACTTTACTTTTCATCATTTGGTTTAAAAAGACGAACAATTTGATATTCTATTTCTCTACGTCTGTTGGTTAGAGAGATATTGAAAGTACTAAACACAGTACGTTGTCCAATGTTATTCTTATGGAGAATAAGAAAATTGTATATCTGATATGATTAGGTGTCTAATTTTGTTTGTGAACTGCCATGTGTTCCTACTTATATTGTTTTAACTTCCTCAACATGTAAAGAGTAAAACAAATCAGACGAGGAGCTAACTTTTGTGGTAGAACAGCGCCGTGGTCCGCGACGGTGGGCGCGTGCAACTAAACATAGAGGTTATTTACTTTGGATTATTGAACAAACTATAAGTTCCATCGAAAATTGTTTGGAATTAAAATTTAAGATCATCTAATCAGTTACAACTTTCTCGCTGGAAGTTTGTTTCTACCTCAGAAATAAAAAAAGTTCTCGCCTACTAACTTTTTCATGTCATAAATTTTATTTAATGTAAAAGTATTAGTTTTAATTAGTATTTTAATAAAACACAATAGGTATTACACTTTCCACGAACACTGTTGCCTTCCTTCAATATCCACCTACCTATGTATAAAATTTGGTAATTTTTGTCCCATCCTAAGTGGTTCAAATGACGCTGTTATCAAGGCGAGCATCGTTTACAGAACTACGCATTTATGGGCCCAACAACGTTTCTATACACATCAAAGATGGCGGCTGACATGGCATCAACCAGCGAGCACATAATATAATAGAGAAGCTACTCAGAACGCAAAGTGAAGCCGGCTTGCCTGCGGGATGTGTCGGACCAAGATGGCGGCGCTGCCCTAGTCCGAGCGTAACACGCGTTATTTCAGTTAATTCATTACCGTTAGTCGCAGTGAGGGTAGATGCTGTTTGTTGTAAACCTAAGATTTCAACCTACACGAAATGGTAAATTGTGCTGCATTTGGATGCAAGTTGTTTTCGAAGTAAGTTTAGGATTCTTAATAACTATAATAGTCTAAGTAACAACGATATTGTTAGTAAAATGACAAACCATGTACTTGGGCAATGTGTAGGTATGGACTTATTTCCCAACACTTTACATTTTTCTGAAAATGAGTTGGACGATAATCATTTTTGTTTAGTAATAAAAATAATAGCTGAAAAGTATTTTTCTTTAAGAATCCGTCACTACTGTAAGATTAGTAATGAAAGTCTGCATAAATCTAAG
>JAGFPH010010921.1:0-15512 GCA_018207615.1 Philaenus spumarius
AAACAACTGTTAAAAACAAATGAAAATCAGCTATTAGTGGAGCACTGATTTTAGAATTGAAACAAGAGTTGGCGCTGTTGTTGACGCGGTGAAATTGTTAACTACAATTTTGAGCCTAAGTTAGTTACACAAGCGTAAGAGAACATGTGGTTTGTTTTTAGCAAGAGTAGAGTTGTAGAGTTTCATAATACAAAGAAATAAAATGGCGGTTTGAAATGACCTACTTTCATACACCTTTTCCAAAAAATTACACTGATTCACAACTAGTTAATTATTAACTAGATCCGGCCCGGAGGACCAAAATGTTGAGTAATGTTATTAATATTTTGTAAAATACTATTTGTTGAATAGATCATAATATGTACTTACGTTAACGGAGATCGGAGGACCGTGGTTTCTTTTACCGTATTACAAAACTCCACTTTAGTTCCACTTCACGTTTGTCCGTAAGGTTTTCTTCTTCTAATATCGTAAACGGGCGATAACCGTGGTCCGTTGAAATGGCTGGCCAGCCCAAAACTTATCACGACACTCGCGTCCATAAACCCGCACTTGACACTATTTGAAGTACTATAGACAATAACAAGAATATTAAACTTAAATTAACCTTTAATAACTTTATGGGAAAACAAAACTAGAGGTAGCCGGGACAACGCCCATGGAAAATGGCTTATATATAAGACTTAAAAACGAGTCTAGAAGACAGAGAGATTAGCGGTCCCAATCCTGCATGAACTCAGATCCGATAATGCCGGTACACACAAAAGTTGGTTTATCTTATCAGCTGTTTGTACAGATGATCAATTGAGTTAAGAGTTTGCAGTGTTTGGCAATATTTGAACTAAGAGATATATTGTATGCATTAGATACATAACAATAACTATAGATAAAATAATGAATGTAAATTGATTTCAGTTTGAAATATTATTCAAAGCGGCGCAACAGCATTTGGACAGAGGCCAAGCTCAATTTGAAGCTGCAAGCGATGGACCAAACCTTGCTTTGCTGCAGTCAAACCATGGGAGATTGATGAGGCTATTAGCGCATTATAACCATCCTTTAGAAAGAAAAGAAGTATCTGCAGTTGAAAAACAGTACTACAATAAGGTATTATTTTTATGTACATACTTTAAATTTGATATATAATTGGTGTTGGATGTTTAATGTAAAAATGTTAGTTACATGATTTTAATAGTCTACTAGTAAGCCCCCGAGAAAAATCACAGGCAGATCAATAAGACACACATCAGAAATACGTAGTTTTTTAAATACTATTTAAAAACAACAGACTTTATGTAGGCCTATCATCTAACTATGCTGTCGGGGATTTTTAATTCGGTAAATGTGTACAACTGTAAGAATTATAAACTGTAGGCTTATTTGTAAGTTTAAAAAAAAATTATACTTTATATATTTTAAGGAAGATCAGAATATTATCTTTTAATTGCTTTTTATTTCATATTGATAGATCAAATGATTTAGAAGTTATTAATACTAGGGGCTCTGCCCCTGGACGCTCCGCGTCCCAACCCCGGCTCGGCCTTCGGCCTCAGATGGCTGCTTCGCTTCGCTCGCAGGTGGAAAATTCGATAAAGAATCTCGTTAATCTTTTGTTCGTTTGTACATAGGTGACCGAGCATAAATTAGCTGTTTTATTTGGCAGCTGACTCAAACTCATTAAACATTATCTCCATAAGATTAACATGGGAAATTTGAAGGATTGTATACCGGGGCTCCTTCTCGGGTGAATAGCGGCTGAACGGATGATAATATATAAGACTTGACATATCTGTGAATGATTATGTTCAGTTTTTGATCCAAATTAGCTGTTTTATATATAATAGGTTTGTAACAACCAATGTTTGAATTGAATTAAAATATAGTTAGCATTTTTCGTTGATTTTTGTTTGTGTTTGTTTTTAGTTTGTCAATGTAACCTCAAAAAGGTAATACTACATTTGATACTGATTTGATCCAAATCAGTTGTTGATCAAAATCAGCTGTTTTAAGCTTTTCATACGAACAGCTGTTTTTGTGTCCTTGATAAAATCAAAAGAAATATTTCTTCTTCTTCCTTAAGATTGACCTTCCATAAGATTAACATTGAAACTTTGAGGGCCACTGGGGCGTAGCCCTAATGTCCTAGGACTTCGGTAAATGCTTGATGACATATCTACAGGTAATAAGACACATTTTAAAACAAAAATCATCAAAATCGGTCCATTAGGAGAGGCTGGGCGATTGGAAATAGGTTTTGACCAAATTCTTTTAATATATATAGATTATAGTGAAGAAATTAATAATCGAATATGTTTATATGTTATTACGAATGTTTCCGAAGTCAAACGAAAATGTGTCTCTTCTTTAAATTTGTATAAAATAATATATTGATGAAAAGAGGTTGTATTTATATACAGTTTGTAACCTCAAAGCAAATGTTATAACTTAATATAGCATACAGAATTTAGTTCTATAACTCATATATAAAGAAATCAACTTCACAAGGAATTATAAGGCTTGTCGCACACTGGATCCGCTCCGTTCAGTCCGCTCCGCTCCGTTCCGTCCGCTCCGCTCAGTTCCGGCAGTTTTCTCACACACTGCGTCCGCTCGTTCCGTCCGGTCCGCTCAATTTTATCGTTAATATTTAGCGCCAACCGCCATTAGACGAAACACACTGTCATTGTTCGCATGTAAATTCTTTGTGTCGGCTTTTTCCATTGTGTGATTATGAGTTCCAGCAGTAGCGACGAAGAAACTGCTGTAATAGCATTGGCAATAGCTGCAGAAAAGGATGATCAAGTATCAAGGAAAAAAAGAAGATTGTGGGTGCACAGTATTAATGCCGCACGGGCTGGTGAGGGCGAGTATCATACGCTATTTTCAAGATTGAAAAATGACAATCAAAGATTTTTTCGATATTTTCGTATGAGTTACGAAAAGTTTATAGAGCTATTACACATCATAGAACCTACAATTCAAAAAGTCATACAAACTTTAGAAGAAGCATATCACCAGAGGAGCGGTTGGCTGTGACCTTAAGGTGAGATAAAAACTTCATAGAGGTGAGGTGGTTATTACATCATAGAGTAATAACTTCGTTTTAAAACTTCATTGAAAACCATGTTATAAGTAAATTGAAAACCATAATTTTTTCAGTTTATAGTTTTCTGGTGTTTGCATTAAGTTAATTTATAAAATATTTCTTATGACTATGGGAGTAGTAAGGGTGTCAAAAAGTCTTAGCTCGCAATACAGAATCATATTCTATGCATTAAAATAAATGAAAAATGTTCAGCAACTCTTTTGCTGCTTAATTTAGTCACAATCGGCCATTTTGTTTTTTTATAAAAACTCACTAAGCAATAGATAAGACAAGGAGTTCAAATTTTGTATGGTACTGTTAGAAGTGTACCAAACATAAAGACTTTATTTTTATTACTTTCAAATTGGTAGCCATACAAAATGTTTACTGTGGAATCTCTCAAAAACTGTTAAATTTGCAAAAAAAAAATAGATAAAATATTTTTCTTTTTTAATGACAAACAAAATGTTTTTTTTTCATTTCTATAGGTCAGGGATAACAGCGTTATAAACAAAAAATGAAAACATAATTTCATGGTAATTGTCTGCAACACCAAAATTGTTTGGTATTTGATGTATAGTATGTTGTCCAATTATTTCATTTAAAAATAAATGTTTTCTTAAACTCAAATGATACTAAATAATACAGTAGAAACTCACTAATTCGAAATCCAAGGGAAAGTATTCAATTGCACAATACAACTAACTGTCTATCTGTACACTGCGCATGCGCGGCGCTTCCGGCCTTCCGACCTTCCGCCAAAAATCGCTCGCTCTTCGAAAAGTGGCGGAAGCGGACGGAACGGAGCGGACGGAACGGACGGAGCGGATGCTATGTGCAGTTCCACATTTGATTACATGGTTTTCGATTTTTGGCGGAAAGGACGGAGCGGAGCGGACGGAACGGAGCGGATCCAGTGTGCGACATGCCTAATGATTGAAGTTGTAAACATAACCCCAAAGTATAATCTACGCTGGGTTTTGTTTAAGTATTACAGTTTATTATATAGGTAAAATCAACTGTTTTATGATGTTACTCATGTACATAAGTATGTATGTACGTACGGACATACACTCGCTTTTATAGGAGTTGATTTGTTCATAGACTTGTAAATTAAAAATTTTATAATAATTTGAGAAACTAATAATGTAATCTATCTATTTTTTTATCACAACGAGCCAAACTAAACCTGATAACAATAACCAGATGTTAATATAATTGTATTACTACGTAAAAGCGCTAGAACAGACAGCTGTTTTTTTAGTTTGACCTTGACTATTCTTACGTTCTACAATAAGTACAAGATTTTTAATTCTAGTATTATGGTTTTCTTCACTTAAGTTCTGAAATGGTAAGGATTAAACATTTCATAAACTACAAAATATAAACTCATTATTAACACAAAATTGGTAGTTAACAAAACAGCTCGGTATTTTATTGCTCACAATAGTGTATATTCTTAGGTTTTTTGTTTCTTCAATGGACCAACTTGTGTGCATCCTGTTTAAGAACATTAATTGTAAGCCACATTTTTAATGCAGATTCGACCTGACTCTCTTCTTTGTTTTCTCTTACAATTAAAATTTACATTTCCTTTGTAAGCAGATTCAATAGTATTACAATTTTTTTTTAAATGCACAAGATTTTTTTTAGGGTGCTAAATTTTTAACTACATTGCTGCATTACACTAACTTATTTCTAGTAATTTGTTAAAAAGCTCTAAAATTGAAAGAATATCCTAGTGTAATTTTAGGCCTATTGCACCACAAAAAAATTATTGAATGAATGATTTATATCCATATTATACAGGTTTCTATACGTTTAAAGTATACTTTAGTAACCAATGATAACTTTCTGATTTTACACTAAGCTAAATTTGAGTCCCATGCAAAATAATGATGTAGCATTAACGTCTATCAGTTCAGAAACCCAACTGAGAAATGAAACAATCGACATTTAACATAAAGTATTTACTAAAACAATATTATTTATACTGTCACTCTATAAGCAAGTGCTTATCACACCAATGTATAGATTCGAACTGTACACAAACAATCTGCAGACATTTATTTTTACAGCTCTTTCTGTAATGTGTCATGTTGCCTCCAAGTTATATTTTGTCTCTTGATAGAAAAAAGTGATAACAGTAATCGATCATCTGATAATAATAAATGATATATTTCATATCTGCCAGGATATGAATGATCTAATAATAAAAGATATTTCCTTTTTGCCAGAATACCAATGATCTAATAATACACAAAATATTTTCTTTCTGCCAGAGTACAAATGATCTAATAATAAAAGATATTTCCTTTTTGCCAGAATACCAATGATCTAACAATACACACTAAATATTTTCTTTCTGCCAGGATAGGAATGATCTAATAATAAAAGATATTTCCTTTTTGCCAGAATACCAATGATCTAATAATAAACTAAATATTTTCTTTCTGTCAGAATACAAATAATCTAATAATTAACAATAAATTTCCTTTCTGCCAGAATACAAATGATGTAATAATAAACGATACATTTCCTTTTTTGAATACAAATGATCTAATAATAAACAATATATTTCCTTTCTGCCAGAATACGATCGAGACTTTTGATGAAAGATAACATTAACTAATTGATAACATTATCCGTGACTACTATAATAAGGTTTAATAGATAATTAATCTTAATATGTTAAAAATGATGTGTGTATGAGACAAATATTGGTTAGTGGAGTAGTATCTGACCAAATATTTACCATTCAGTAGTCCAAGTTAGTGTTCATCTTAAATCTTGTCTACTAAGATTCAGATGTTGGTCGGCCTTACACTTCGAAAATCAGACAAAACCCTTTGAATGAAATAAAATATTTTGTTCTGGTGCTGTGAATTATTTGAAAAACAAAGATCTGATTTGAATTAAAATGGTGGTAGTATCTGACATCAACAAATAAGTAGGCCATTATTGTGTATTATGCCGGTAGAAAGTACGGCTAAAGTTCTTTTGAAACGACCAAATTAAAAAGCATGAAAATAAATCATTCACTTTTCTTGAATAGTTACTAACTAATATTGAAATCAGAACATATTAAAAAAAAAATTAATTTGCTTCAAATTATGTAACAAAATGTGTATTATCATTGAAGTGGTCTTTGAAAAGAGTAATAATGATAACTGATAGATGAAACAATAATGATATTGTTACGTATCATAGGTTCTAAAGGGGTTTTGTGCAAAGCATAAAATTGGTAATGATGGTGGTGAAATATCTTCTTTTGTTTAGGCATTGGATTATTATAAGAAAGCTCTAACTGTTTTAAAGAATCGAAAAAGCAATCCTCTTGTGTGGGACTCCATTATGTGGGAGATGTCTACCACGCTGTATACAATGGCAGCACTTTATCAAGACTACCCTCCTGTTGTGTCAGATGTAATATGAACGAAGAAAATATTATTGATAAATGTTGTTAATGTAAGTGTTTTGTATTTGTAAAATATAGCTTGATAATGCCGTGTGTGTAACGGCGAAACATGTCGCACAATAAATAAGGATTGTTTGACAAACAAGGTATTTATAACCATTTATATATAAAATATTATTAATGAACAAATTAACAGTCAATCAGAAATAACTTTCCAAACTCTAAAATTGTTGAAAATATAAAAAAAAAGATGTATTACATAACATGTTACATAACGTGTTGCATAACATATTACATAACTGATTACATAACAGATTTCATAACAGATTACATAAGCAGCAGCACCGGTAGTAGGAGGAGAGGCGTGACTAACTATATCTAGACGATTCCATAACGGATGAATCCAGTACTGAAATAGGTCTCGATAATGGAGGAATTCCGAAACGCGTCGACAAACTTTAGTGAAAGTGTTATGTTAGGATTGGCAGAAAATTGTACTCAAACTTATTTCATGGATCCTAGCAGATATAATTTGTATAATTTTTTTTTTAATTATTATTTTTGCATTTCTGTTGCCATCCGACCCTAGGCTAACCTATGGCAACAGAAATGCAAAAATAATAATAAAAAAAATAGCTAAAAGGTTCTAACCCAACCTATTTAGTCACAGTATGTTTACCTGTATTCAACATTTAACAGTAGAATGTAAAACAACGTCGCAGACTGCAAAAATATTAGGTTAGGGTCGAATATTAAAGTTACACCTACTACACTACTAAAAAGTCTACTAGTAAAGTCGGACACTCACGCCAGACAGTGAACACACAATTACAGTAGGTGGGGTCCGTATAATACACAAGTACCAAAAAAAGTACACAAACTAACTAAAATAATTTATAGTCCGTCAGAATTGTAATTACTAAAAACTGTCAATATCTGTAACTTGGTTAGTGTTAATTTTAATACGAAAACTTCTATTAGAATTTTGATGTCTTAAAAAAGAAGTCTACTAACTCATTTTGTAAATCATAAATTATATTCTTGCTACTGTTTTTCGTAATGTATTTTATTTCTTGTAGTAAAATTTGTGTGTACTTTGTTTATTACCTTTAGAGCCAAGATGATTGTGAGAGAGAAGTGATAGAACTTTTGACCAAAGCATTGCAGTCTTGTGACTTGGAAACCCAAAGCTTTAGGCAACCTGTTTACCAATTTCGGGCTGCTACTCTTAACTACCGCCTAGGATCCCTTTATCACCACGCTTACAGGTAGGAACATGATATTTCATTTTTGCCCTGAAAACAATTATCACATCAGTTACAATAAAGAGCACATTGCGTCTGATTCAATAAATAAAATTATGCAAAAAACAATTATAACATTAAGAAAAATGAAAGAAGCTAGAGTAAGAAATGAAGTAGTAAATAATTAGTAAATAAATCTCAAAACTTATCTAAACAGAACAAATTACGAGTGAAAGTCAATAATACACCTAACAGAATGGGGGAAAACATTAGGAAATACGGTAACAACAAATAAAAGAAACAAAGAATTTGATACTTTATTCTACAAATAAAATTTCAAAACAAATTACGAGTGAAAGTCAATAATACACCTAACAGAATGTGAGAAAACATTACAAAATACGGCAACAACAAATAAAAGAAACAAAGAATTTGTTACTTTATTCTACAAATAAAAATGCAAAACAAATTACGAGTGAAAGTCAATAATACACCTAACAGAATGTGAGAAAACATTACAAAATACGGCAACAACAAATAAAAGAAAAAAAGAATTTGTTACTTTATTCTACAAATAAAATTGCAAAGCAAATTACGAGTGAAAGTCAATAATACACCTAACAGAATGTGAGAAAACATTACAAAATACGGCAACAACAAATAAAAGAAACAAAGAATTTGTTACTTTATTCTACAAATAAAATTGCAATACAAATTACGAGTGAAAGTCAATAATACACCTAACAGAATGTGAGAAAACATTACAAAATACGGCAACAACAAATAAAAGAAACAAAGAATTTGTTACTTTATTTTACAAATAAAATTGCAAAACAAATTACGAGTGAAAGTCAATAATACACCTAACAGAATGTGAGAAAACATTACAAAATACGGCAACAATAAATAAAAGAGACAAAGAAGTTGTTACTTTATTCTACAAATAAAATTGCAAAACAAATTACGGGTGAAAGTCAAAAATACACCTAACGGAATGTGAGAAAACATTACAAAATACGGCAACAATAAATAAAGGAAACAAAGAATTTGTTACTTTATTCTACAAATAAAATTGCAAAACTAATTTTGTTTTAGTTTAAATGGTTAATCGAAATTTTACTGTACCAAAATTTTAGCAGTAGTATTTTTGGAAATATCTTTAAAACAGCAGTAGAACAAATTTCTTAAAAAAATGTGTTTCATATTTTTAAGTAATGCTCTACCAAACAATACTCCACATACCAGTATTATGCAGTTTTTTCTGTGAGAATAAATTGTCTCCCCATTAAAATTTATAGTAAAATATTGATTGAATTCTGATTATTGTAATATATTATTTTACTGTGGTATCTTTATCCATTTCGGTAAAAATCTATTGTGGCAGCAAAAAGTGATCTTATAAGTGCATACAGCTCATTTTATACAGCCTTAACACTCTGATAGCTTACACCCGGTATAGCTTGGGGCAGCGTTAATACGCGTATGACCGAACCCTGAGAATAGCTCGGGGCACTCCATTAAATTTTTTATAATACGTATTAGGTGAATACTCGGGTTTCGTCTGTTTTGCAATGATTTCGTAGGTCTAAGGTTTAATTCAAGCTGTTCCTTATTTTGTTATTCCTTATTTATCTAGATTATTACAGCTGATATATTGAATATAGTAACAGCTGTTTATGGTTATGTTGGCTTACTAGACGTTGTGTTTACGTGAATGTGAAATACTTGTTTTGTGCATTATTTGGATATACCTGTAGTTATTTATGTGTTTTAGATTATTATTTCACATTGTTATAGTTATAAATTAAGTTTAATTTGTGTTTATTTGATCTTTTCTCTCTAAAATGGATTCTAAAATTTTTATATTCTTCAATAAATACTTCTTTAAAAAAAATTTATGACATTTTTGTATCTATAATAATTATTTACATATTTATATCATATTAAACTGTATTTTCTGCTCTTTCAAATGTATGTAGGTTTCTAGAAAATACAAAAATGAATAATTTTTTTACAAATAACATTAAAATACCCAGTTTACCAAGACAAAGTAGGCCATATGGCGGTAGGCTTCAAAGTGTTTAACTTCTCATTCACTTTTCAAATATCGAGAAATATCTGCTCTTTTTGAAATAGTAATAGTAAGATATTGTACATTTATATTTTGTGCAGAAATTTGCGGCCCGATGACACTCGCAAGAAGAGTTATTTACACCTAGCTCAGCTGCATTACGAGCGTAGCAATCAGCATATGGAAATGTTGGAACACCCTGTAGACTTCTTGCGTATGCAGCTTGAACGTGTAGCACTTCAGGAATACGTCGCAGAACGTAAGTCATTTTATATGTATTCAATAGGATTAAGTAGTTTGCATCTTCTGTTGGACATTATTATCTGGAATTAACAGTTGTGTACAAAATAAATGCAGTATACGGACTTTGTTAGTATTTTTTGTCTCTTTAGTCATTAAATTTAAAAAAGTATTAAGGCAATAACAAATGTTTTTCTACTTAGCAATGTTATGCTTGCAAAAATAAATATTTTATTTTATTGAAGAAGATTTTTTACCTTTAAAACACTTTATCACCTTAAGTTAAAAATCAATGTTGCCTCAGGAAGGCAGGTGCTCAGACGTGAAGGTATTTGAGCTAGATTGATGATTAGGTACCAAGGCAATGACAAATCAATTGATCACATTTTGGATCTTTCACAAATTTTAATATTGATCAACAAACAGAAATTGAAATATAATTACAGTAGAGTTCCACTATTTCCTAACTAATTAGGACCGAACACTGTTCGGTTTAGCGGGAATTCGGAATAGGCGGATATCATGAATAATATCAGCATATTGACTTGTTAAGGCGTAAATTAAGTGCGGAGACATCTGCTGGTGTCAGCTTTATACATCCTTGATCTGCTCGTGAACGCGTAGACGCGGTAAATGTTCTTGACCTCGCCTTAGTGTAGGTTTACACCATTCGTTTTTTCCTTCCGTTTCATTGCGATTTAGTTTTTTTTCTGAAAACGGAAGAGAAGGTTTGTTTGAACTGTTTTGTCATCCCGCAGTCTATCTGTTAATACCTTGAAAAAAGATCGAGAAAAAATCAAATTCCTTCGAGATAACGAAAACGGAGGAGAAAAATGGATGAACGCAACCGGCATGATGAAGTGCTTCGATGTTGTTTCTAATCCTCCCTTCTTTCTCAAGGACCCGGTAGCCATTTCACCGGACACTTGTTGCGGTACCTTCCTTCCCGCAAAACGGATGGAAAATGTGAAGGAAACAAAATAATTCCAACAGGCCCATTTTGATTAATGTGTTGTCAGTTTCCGTTAACCAAAACTTAACGCAACGGGAGGGAAAAACAATCACGTTACTTCTTAAGTGTGTGTAGGCCTAGATTAGTAATTTTTGTGTTTAGCAGTGTGTTTAAAAATGATTCTACAAAATTGTACAAATGGAGCCGATATGTACTGTAAATAACCAGCTTTCATTAAAATTTGGTTTCAGGCGTTTTCATCACGAATAATATCAACGTATTGACTTGTTAAGGCGTAAATTAAGTGCGGGGACATCTGCTAGTGTCAGTTCTATACAGCGTTGATCGGCTCGGAGGAAAGGGAGGAGGAGGTGAACGCTCAAACTGAACTCATTTCATACGTAGATGCGGCAAATGCTCTTGATTTCGCCTTAGTGTAGGTTTATACCATCCATTTTTTTCCTTCGGTTGCGTTACGATTCTGTTTTCTTCTAAAAACAGAATCAATCCGTTAGTACCGCATTGTCTTTAAAAAAGATCGAGAAAAGAATTAAATTCGTTCGAGATAGCGGAAACGGAGAAGAAAAACGGATGAACGCAACTGGCAGGTGGCAACAACACTATTAGTGCCTAGCTGTTGTATCTAATCCTTCCTTCTTTCTGTAGGACCCGGTATCCTTTTCACCGGACGCCTATTGCGGTAGCTTCCTTCCCGCAAAACGGATTGAAAACATGAAGGAAACAAAACCAGCTTTCATTCCAATTTCATTTCTGGCGTTTTCATCAAGCTTAGACTCTATGTATGTCTCTATTTAACTTATTTGTATAACAATAAATGTACTTTTTCCACGAACGTCTTTTTAATTTCTCCTGTTTTTATGTTTTAAAAAATCGTTTTTTTTCCTGAACTCTGTTTGGAATACACGGATTTTCGGAATAGCAGGGTTCAGAATAGCGGAACTCTACTGTATATATATATATATATATATATATATATATAATTATGCAGTTTTTGCATGCACATAGCCATGTGGTTACAATTTCCTATAATCCACAATTGGTTATTGTTTTTAAGGAAACGTATTAGGTAATTATTATTATTATAGTTCAATTTATCTGATTTTACTTTCTTAGTGGCATTCAAGTACTCTGCTTTTATTTTTACAGATAGCGGCAGCAATGCTAAAATAAAAGCTTTACAAACTGCTTTAGAGATTTTGATTAAATCACGCTCTGTAATTGTTGAAATCGTTGAACGTCAAGAAGCAAGGCATAGACAGAATAACAATTCCAAAAGCAGAGAAGGTAATATTACACTGTATATTAATGTGCTAAGGTGGAAATAAGTAAATCGGGTTAAAGAAAATATCGGTTTTTTATCTAGTGTTTTAAAACAATACATTTTGGCCCACATCAAGAAGATACTGAAATCAAACCTCTTCAGCCCCTTCCAGAAACATTAAGCAAACTTTTATAGATGTATTCGAAACTGCAGTTCAATCGTGTTAATTTATATAAGCGCAACATTTGATTGGAATCAGAATGCAGAATGAAAATCCGTTGTTTTTCTTACACTTTCAGGAAACATCACCGGGACAGATAATAGATACAGTAGAGCTTCGATTATCCGAACTAATTGGGATCGAGAGAGGTTCGGATAATCAATTTGTTCAGATAGTTCAATCTCGTTATCAAATCGCTGAATTTAATGTTGGATTTTATGTCTAAAGGCAAATATTGGGGAAATGCATTATAGAAAAAGTTTGTGTTTAAAATGTGTTTGTTTATACAGTACAGTATACGTACTGTACATAAAACTAGTACTACAGTAGGCTCTATAGTACGCTATTAAATAATTAAAAGAAATCTTTATAGTTTTTTTAACTAAGCTAGATTGTCTCTTTTTTGCTGCCAAATTACGCATCCTTTTCAATGCAACACACAACTCAATTGAAAATTACGCAACTGATTAGGTTGAAAACACTTACGTCTCGCAAACTGTACAGCACTGTATACTCGCTCGCATGCTCGGGGCGATTGGAGTCAGCGGGCGGCCAGGCGCCTGGCTGACTCAACAGAGGCCCCTGTTCCGTTGAGTGCACAAACTCCCTGAAATCTACAACTTAGCTGATGATGTGAGTCAAAAACTTTAAATTCGGAATTACCTACAGTACTGTACTTACTATTTATTTACAGTATATTTCTACGTATGGATGATTGACGTTTCGGATAACTGACGCTCTACTGTAAAACAAAATTAGTTTTTTCTCTTAGCAAAACCGTTTTAATGAACTCATTCACATTGGTAAAAAATATATGCATAGTTGTATTTTGTGTAGGTTATCGTATAAATAGATTCATTTTGTATAAAGCGTAGTATTTGTCATTAATTTGATCCTTCATAACCAATGAATTAAAATAAACAATTACCGAAGAAGCCTACCTGTTTGGGTTTTCAATACTTTCGTTTGTTCATGGTACTCATCATAACTGGGCCAATAACTACTTAAGATACTATTTTCTTTATATAGCATATTTTTTACTTTAGTGTAATTTGTTAAATTTGACAAATTAGTAAAACAGCTTCAAGGCCTAGTACTTATAGATGGTTTAACTATAATATCATCTGCGAAGAGCACAAACGTATTTATTTTGTCCGAACATCGATAAGTTGTGACAACTTTTATAGATTTTATAAATTGCCGATGAACTCTGGTAATACACAAAATAAGCCCAAACGTGCATTTGAACCTCTAGCAGAATGAGAAATAAAATTGTGTAAATAATTTAATCAAAACCATTATTACCTATCATTTTCTGTCTCAACTAGAGAGTTGTGATCAAAGTTGCATACCGGCTGGATACAAGTAATAGTGATATAAAAAATGGTTTGTAAGATTAGCACATTGTCAAACAGCTGAAATAAAACAGTTTTAACATTTATTGTAATGATTTTTTTCTAAGCTTTATTTTCAAACATTTATTTGTACCATAATCTTCACATTTAGTTTGGTGTTGCTTTTTCAATGTGTATTGAAAACATTAAACATTGCATTTTCATAGGTAGGGATTTTTAATTTATTTTAAATTTATTATTATTATTGTTTATAATTGTTAAAATTGATGTAATTGTTCAATTTAATTCAACATTCGAATTTGATGGGTAAGAAGTTTAATGTACTTATTTCATTTTTACATTAAATAATATGATTCAATGTAAATAAATGCCAGTATCGTCAGAATGGTTTGAGTTATTGATTTGCGGTTTTCACCATGGATTTTGTATTAAAATTCTACATTGAAATGATGTATCACATGAGCACTTTCCTATTTAAAAAAAAATTACATTCAAAATCTACTTAAAATTTTCTTTATATACGAAATATTAAGCTGTTCTCAGACTTTTCAACCACCCTGTATAATTTTATTTTAGTGTTATCTGTTTATTTACTACTCAAGGTAAAACGAAATACAGTTTTTAATGAGTACACAAAATCTCGTATCTTTTACTTTTGTATTGGACAATCTTTTATTAGTTTTCAAATTTACTTAGATTAATTTTCACTAAAACTAAATTAACAGGAAATTTTTTAAATGTTAAACAGGTGATGTTAATGGACAAGAACCAAATAAATGCACGGAAAATATTGAAGGTAGCAACGAAGAATCAAATTTATTAGCCTTGTTTGAAAAAAGACTGCAATTTATTTTACGCTCTCTCTGTCAGCTTTGCCAACAATACAAGTAAGTACTTTACCGTTTGACAGGCGTCGATGACAGGAGTAGACTCGTAGGTAAAATAAGCTCAATCTGGTAAGCTTGACTGGGTATCATACGAAATTTTATACGTATTATCTCATTTTGTCGAAATAAGGAAAGTATGTGTTATGTTGTTTGTGAATACCTCGAGTATGTTTGAGTCTAATTCCACTTTTAGGTAGTTGCAATGTTTCCATATCACCTTACGCAAGCTCCAAGTCCTTTCCACCCTACGCAAGGCAGTGACATGATCTAATGTTATCTCATTCCTGTGATTCACTGGGGTCCAATGTGTATCACTGTTACTAAACTTACATACAGCTCATATTCAATGCAACTTTGTTCCATTGGTTTTTATTAGAAAACTTTTACAAATAATTTGACAATTATTTTTATATACATAGTATAATATAACAATTTCTTCTCTGTTATATATTACTAATATTTACTTATTCAATTAAGCCAGCACGTTGAGTTGCCAATTTATAATATTTAAAAGTTTTATAATATTTGATAAAGTTAAATGGCCACACTTTTGTGTGCCGAAATTGTAATATTTGAGAATTTACTTTGTACTATTTTTAATAATTGACCACTATTTGGTAAGTGATTTGGAGCAGAATAACTTTACAAACTAGGCATATTTGAGAAATCAATAACTATAGGCTTTTTTGTTGTAACAAAGTCTTATTTATTTTTAAGAACTATAACATACCTTGCATTTGTGATCTATTGTACGTTTT
>JAGFPH010010922.1:3946-17593 GCA_018207615.1 Philaenus spumarius
AGTTATCGTTGTTTAAAAATTCACAAATTTTCGTTTTTTGGTATTTTAACAAAAAAACTCATTTTAAGCGTTTAAAATTCAAACTAAGCGGGAAGTTCTAGTTTTTTGCTGCTAAAACCACATTGAATTATCAATAAAAAAATTAGTAAACTTTTTTTGTATATATTTACTTTTAGTGACAAAAAATATACAATCGGCAGCTATTTAAACTTTAAAATGGGTTTTCTCATTATTACTTCATTGTCAGTTACCCCCTTTGTGCTTAGTAGGGCAGTGTAGTGATTGCAAAGTATTCTGCGTTTGTGTTAAGCCAGGCAAAGCCAACACAATGTTGCTACAAGGATGAATTGCTACAAGGATCAATTAAGGTATTTATACTATTGTTTATATCTAGTTCGTAGGCTAAATCCGTTCCCTACAAGTTAACCGTTGCATTTTTGTCTAAAAACTTCCATTTATGATTCAATAAAAAAAAACATGCTAGTGAAAGAATGCAACAAGAGATACTGGTTAGGTTAGGTTAGGTTAGGTTAGGTTTACATTAATACGAACCTCGATTATGCGAGGTAATTGGGACCGGGCAGATCTCGGATTAACACAAACTCGGATAATTCGGTAGGCTGTGAGAAAACCATTGAGGTACGATTTCCTGCGTCATTTACGTCGTTATAGGCTGATTTGAAGCATTTCTTACTTCAAAATCTATTTTATTCGCTTCAAATGATATAGTTTTAAATAAACATAATGTAGCCTACTTAAATGAAAGAAATTGGATACTGTCAAGCTACTGTAATAAAAATCACAAAAAGTCTGAAGTTTTTTGATGCTCGCTTTTTTTCATTGATTGTTTAGCCTCTACTCTATTTGAATACCGTTGAGATGCCCACTTTCCAATCTTTTTCGTCTCCAATCCTCGCCAGTCACTTCCCATCACTTGCCACTTTTCTTATTGAATCACCTCCATCAAATCATTTAATTGCTTCCCATTTTTGATTTAAAGATAAAACAACACACTTTCGCTATCCACTCATAATTGAAACTCTCATTCACAAAGTTTAACACAGACACCGACTAAAAAAACAAAATACAGTTACAGTGGGAAGAAACAACTAGAGGGAAAGGACGGTGAGTCCCAAATACAATGCTGTGAGGGTAGGCCCAAGACTGCTTCGTCATTCACTATACTACTCGTACTGCTAAAGCTCCATACTATTGCGTTAGGTAAGGAGCGGAAATGTTTTGTTTTCTTTCTGTTCAATCTAACACAAAAGTTTTTACTATAAATTGACTTATTGAGAAATCCTCTCAAGCTATGAATTCCATATTGAAATCATTTCAGTTAGCTTTCATTTATTTGTAAGTTAACAAAATTTATTTTGACAATTTTAGGAACAAAGTGTTACCAATTTGGTTGCTATGGCAATGAATGTAAGTACATTCAAGAAACATGTGTTTTGGTTCATCAATTTAAATTAAGAGACGATCGGTTCCGTCCGGTGTAGTTCAGATATTATCGTAAAGCGTTGAAATTTTAGGTTAAGCCTAGGAAGTAATTTTAAGTCTAGGCCTAGCGTAAAATTATTGTATGCATGTTGCCGTTAAGACTGGTAAAATAAATTAAACATACACTCAATAGGAGTCGATTTCGATTATCGATTTTACTAGTACCGGACTCATGAACTAATTTCAATCTATTCCAGTTTCGTCAATTTTTGGAATATCAACATCAAATTTGTTTTACAAGTTGAGTACACCAGTATAAATATTCTTAGTAAGTATGAACGATTTTTTTAATGTTATTTTTAAAAACGAGGCGCTTGAAAATGGTCTTCTGTTTTACCTATCTCGTTTTAACTATAACACTTTTGGATTCAACGACTCCATTTTCGACATTTTTGAACATATCGATTTAAAAATTGGTACAGAAGTTAAAAATACAATTGTTTTTTGCTACACTTATTTAAAAAAATATATTTAAAAAATTGACTAATCTGCAGCCGATTAACTCAAGCGTTTTGATGAAAAATCTAAAAAGGTCTAAAATTATACTTTTTTAAGTTACTTGTGCTTTGAAAAGTAAATAATAAAAAAGGTTTATACTCCTTGATCTTGTTTGAATCTATATATTTAACTTGTAAAAAAACTTTCAGGTTGATATTTTGAAAATTTTCTAAACTGGAGCTGTTTAAAATGAATTGGTGGGTCCGGTACTCCTAAAATCGAGAAACCCATTAATAAGTCAAGTGGCTCTAGATCGGGTAATTTTCAAGATAACAAGCTGAGACTCAGCATAAATGTTTAAAATATATATTTTAACTCCTATGTCAAGTTTCAATTCGATATATTAAAATTCGGCCAATTTAGAATGAGCCAACGCTTCATATATGAATAAGATGATTTCCTTTTAGTGATTTCCCCTGCTGCAAAATACATACCTGCATTATCGAATTTTTTCCAGACAAACCATTGCTCGGACGAAATAAATACATATGACCTTTTTTGTTGAAAAATACCTCCCCTACACGGTGGTATTTTTTATTTTCCTCTATCTTCATCCCAGCTCGAAATATTAAGGATAATCGAAAAAAAAATGATAATCGATTTTTTTTTTTGACTTTGGGAAATCGATAGACTGGTAAACTTTTTTTTATGTTAATCTACATACTTTAATGTACTTATAAAAAAAATTCAGACGTGTTGCAAATTACTGGTACTTTTGGTCTAAATTGACCTTTACCGACTGGCCTAAAGATACAGTCCACCAAAATAATTGTAACCTATAACCAAAGGAAACATTGGTTCCTCAAAGCTGGATTCATATTTTAAACTGTGACAATGTGGTTATTAGCCAATTTCCTTAGGAAAAATGAGCTAAATTGCACTGACCCTTATGGTAAGACCTAAGGTCGGGAGTAGCAAATGAGCATCGATCATGGTCCCCAGAACACGTTTTGGGGTATCATTAAAAATCATATATATATTTATATATATGTGTGTTGGCACTCTAGAGGCCGCATTTTAAGTCCGATTTGGTCCAAATTTGGTACACATGTTGGTTGTCTACTTCGCTCGGACGAGTTCGTTAGCCAAAAAATCCAACAACCGGAAGTACCTTTTTTTGACCGGTAACTATTTTTTTAGATTTTTCCTGCGAAAATGAAATTTTAAAGAGTTTTTTTCTAAAGATATAAATGTAGGATGTTAGTCTGTGTATTTAGTTTTTTTACGCGACCTTATAGTTCGCTTGGTTCCCCCAAAATTGATCAAAACCTAAAATACCATAAAAGTACCCGGTTCAAAGCCATGTGGTGGAGTTTACCGTGTGGTTGGCGTGAGAAGAACGCAATGCTTTGTGTATTGAAGATACTCCCAATATGCGGAATGGCGTGCGAAGCATTTTGTAGCTATTCAGCACCGTCGTGAATAGACCTATTTCCCAAATTGTTAGCTGAAACCCTGAAACATACCTATAAACTTAATTTTGGAAATTTGCTCAACTCACGTTAGCAGTTCAGCTGCGTGATAGAATTATTTGTTAGTGCAACCTCTTAAATAAATTGTTTACATCCAGCGCTCAATCTAACTAATTTGAACCATCAATCTCACTCTTCCGAAGTTAGCCACAAATTTTCATTACCATTGTTTGTGAAACTACCATGTCTTGAATTACCAACATTCAGCGGTGATCTTAACACATGGATAACATTTTATAATGTTTTTGATACAACTACAATTCAGAATCCTCAACTTTTAACGGTACAAGAAGTTTAATATTTACTTGCTTCACTTCAAGCTTAATATAGTACGTCAATTACCACTCACTGCACCAAATAGCTTGGGACTTGTTGTGCCAACATTTTCACAATAAAAGAATGTTGTTAAATCTGCATTCAAATAAAATTATAGATTTGCCTAAATTGTACTTCATAATTCATTAAAATTTTATAACTCAAGATTTAATAACTCAACTAAAAATAAACATTGCTCCTTGATCTTGGTCTCGTTTTAGAGGAGGTGGCTGTGAGTTTGTGCCAGTACCAATCTAACATTTGTGGCTGTATGTTGAAAATTGAAGTTACTGTGTTCTCCACTTGCACAACACAATACGTGTCCATAAATGGGATCACATGTCAGAAACTAATCATCCTATACTAATGAACTGTTGTTTTAAAAAAGAGCGTATGTGTTACGATTAAATGTGTTTCTTCAAATCTTAAAAAGACTTAGGGCTGTAAATTTTAAAACTTTTCTGAATATGCGTATCTTATAAAATGGCCTGATATTTGAAGGCAAAAATAATGGGCACAAAATTTTAAAGAGAATAATACCAAAACCAGCAATACACAGTACTGCTGTGAATACAGGCTCACAAAGGCAACTCTGGAGACATCTGATGCGCCTGGATCAAGTATGGATGTGGGTTTTGTTGCTGGTGAGGGGGAAAGTGCCGTAGAGGTTGACCTAGGGCAATCTAACACCTTAACTAATACAATGGTGTTAGCTATAAATGTTACATTTGTTTCCAAAAATGATTTGAAGCTTAACAGTAGACGTATCACTGGAAGAAGAGTTCCCATTGCATTCATATGCGATTCATTTTAAAATCTTTAACAACTGTTGTAAGATCTCCTGTTGCTATTAACTGATGTATTGTAGAAGTGCAAAAACAATGCATCAAACATTATATACTCGACTAACTATAATGGCCTGAATAAATTATACTTTCCTAACCAATAGTCATTATCTGAAATACAAAATGCCACGGGAGGAATATCATAGACTTGACATTTGGAATTTGGTCAACATATCGATTGGTCCACCCAAACTTCCAATTAAACTTGAAAAACAAACATATTTATAAAGCATAACGACTTTGACTTTTATGTATGATAATAAGAAATAGCCAACCGCTGTTAGAAGCTAAGCATCTTTATGTCATTGGGGGGATCCTTAACCTTTTATAAAAAATAGAGACACGAGGACGATGTGACGATCATCTGAGAAACCTCGTTGAATTACCTGCTTGTTAGCCTGAGTCCAGACTCGATCCAGGATGCCCTGCCTTGATGGCATAATTTGTGTGACTAAACTGTTTTTATATATTTGAAATTGGTGAATTCATGCAAGCACGGGAAGTTTCAAAATAAATGTAGGGGTTGTAGTATTTATTACATTTAACTTACAATTATAAATAATACATCAAATGAAAGAGTAACTAAAACAGTTTTGTTGGTGCACCTGTTTCCTCTGCCTTCAGTTAGAAAGCGCTAATAGTAAAGATGGCGACTAGTAAACAGAAAGCTTTTTGTGTTCACAGTTGGCAAGGACTGTATCTGTAGTTCCGTATTAAGTTCGAATATAATCCTGCAACATCCGTAGATTGTGTCATCTGTGTTAGCAAAGGGAAAAGTAAGGGACTGTTAAAAGTAACTGAAGAACGTGTGAGAGGGTCTTTCACCCCAAGAAATCAGTTCAGAAGTCTAGTAGTTAATTAGCAATTCCAGTGAGAGTTTTAAGGAGAGGCTTACGACTATGTCCTTATTGTTTGCAGTTGTTACAAGTTCGAAAGCCTACATAATACGGTTTAGGTGCCGACTTTGCAAACGATGTGTTGCTGCATGACGATGAAGGTTTTCTGGATTGTAACGTCTTAAGTGATGAATTGATATTTCACTCATAATGTGCGCATCTGGGGGTCAGCAAATCCCAACAAGATGGTACAGTCGCACTGAGACTATGCAAAGTTTATGGGCCCTATAACTGTTGTTTCTTATCTAAATGCGCTGCAAATACAGCTCTTTCCTCAATTGGAAGAAACTGAACCACAGAACTTTATTTAGCAGCAAAATGGTGCACCGTCTCACTTGTATAACTCAGTACGCGATTGGTTGAACGACATTGTAGCCGACCGCTGGATTGGCCGCATGAGTGAGCTTGTCTCGCATGGCCTCCACGTTCACCCGATATGACGCATTGCGATTTTTACCTTTGGGGGTACATAAAGGATCAGGTGTATGTGACTCGGCTACCAGCTGACCTACCTGACTTTAGAAACAGGATTGAAGCAGTTGTTGCAACAATTACGCCAGACACACTGAACAAAGTTTGGGACGAACTTGGCTATCTACTCGATGGTGCTCACATTGACACTAACTGTTTGAGTTGCTCTTTCATTTGATATATTATTTATAATTGTAATTTAAGTGTAATAAATACTACAAAGCCTTGACACCCTGTATCAGTGAACTGAATACGGATATTGTTTAAAACATTGAGGTTTGAGCATATTTTAAATTAAAATAAAGCCTGTAATTGATATTGCACAATAACCTGACCTGTATTGGAGAATATTATGTTATTTGCAGAGAAATATGTATAGAGCTAAGAGTACTGTGTAACATTGTAGCCCAGGATGAATTAATAAATACAAATTAATCATTTCATGTAAAGTTTGTAAGTTTATTTTCTCAAGAATATTCAGAAGCAATGCAGTTTCTTCATACCAGGTAATTAACAAAAATTCCAGTAGTCTAGAAAATGTAATAATTCGACCACGCAGCTGAACCTATGACGTGAGTTGAGCGAATTCCCAAAATTAAATTTAAATAATTTTAGCATTTCAACTATTTGGGAAATTGATCTCGAAGGCGCTGAATAGCTACCTCTGTGTACTAAATATATTAGTAGAGTTTATGTGTAACTCAGTCTCCACGTTTCTTCGTTCTGCTCGCAGCAGAAAAACTCGCTTTGTGAGTTTGCACCTCGACCTTGTGGCCTCAGATTTTTACTGCTTTCGCTCGCAATGGTTTGCATTCCGGCCATCGGCCTAGTAACAGAAGCTGACCAACGATAAACTCCTCCTAGTAGATTTGAACTTGAAGTACTTTTATGATATCTTATGTTTTGATGGATTTTAGGGGAACCAAATGAGCTGCAAGGTCGGGTTACAAAATAAAATGTATAGAATTTACATAAAACCCCAAAACACAAATATTTTAGTACGAAAAATTGCCAAAAACATTATTTGTGGTAAAAAAAAGTACTTCCGATTGTTGGATTCTTTTGGTTAATGAGCCATTTAGTCAACCATCGTGTGTACCAAATTTAGGCCAAATCGGAAGTAAATTGTGGCCGTTAGAGTACAAACACATATATACAATGTTTTAATGACACCCTAAAACATGATCTGGGGAGCATGATCGGTGCTCATTTACTACTCCTGACCTTAGGTCACTGCAATATCTCATCTTTCCTGTGGAAATAGAGTTGAATGAACTCTCATTATCAAGTAAAACACTAACACATACAGTTTACATAAACTAAATAAAACAGAGTAGGCCTATGTTTGCCATTTAACCTAAAAAAATCTTTTTATACACAAATTTAATAATGGCAAATGTTCGAACAAGTAATAGTAAATTGTAAAAACTGAATAATATACGATTTGCGCTAATGGCCGAAGATACTTGGTAGAACTCCATTTTAATGAAAAACAAACACAATTTTTAGTAAATTCTATGAAATTGTATTGAGCCTTGCCGACCAGTGACAAAGCAACTAAACACAGACTGAGGAAAATACAAATATTACAACAGAGAAAAGTTGCTTGGCCAGCAAACATGAGGAAAGGGTGAGTTTGACATGAATTCTGTCTGCTCGTTTAATACAAGGTTGGAGTCTTTACAAAATAATCACTTAATTTCCAACATTTCCAATGAATTTAATTTCCTATTTTTTTCATTGACACGGAGAATCTTAAAATTAACAGTATTGAAAAATTCTGACACTAAATGAATTTTTAAATGATTGGAAAAACTAGTTATTACGACCCGACCGCCAACTTCTTTCGTGTTCACTTAACCTGCATTTAAAACTACGGCCTGTTTGGCCTACATAAGCTGCATTACAAATGTTACATGACAGTTTATAAGCGCCACTTTTTTTGCATGTTATCTATTTTATCCTTACAGTTTACTAACATTTTCCCTAAATTGTTCTTACAGTAAAAAGCTGGTTTACAGTGATTTTTCTTTTTAAATATTTTTCCCAACCTCATAGCTAACCTTACCAATGTAAGTAGTTGATCCTACACCATTTTGATCTGGTTTTATTTGAACGATTTGTTGGAAATATAAGTAAGTAATTTAGCTTTAGTTTTTAAAACTATTTTAAATAAAATTATCAAATTCTACAGTACTATAAAACTACGTAGACATTTTAAATAGAGTAGGGCTCCACTCATTCCTTTGATGCTGATGGCACTGCTCGCTTCAATAGTGTTCTTCTTAAAAACTGTGCAATAGACGTCAAGTAGCAGCTCTTTTCTGTTAGACAGTTATATTTTGTAGCACGTAAGCATTGTCTACGTGCGCTGAAATTTTTTTTAAATCAGTTGTTTGTACTAGAAAGTTAACAAACTGGGCTACAGTTAATGACAAAGCCTTTTATTAATATTTACTGTACATACAAATATTTTTAAGTAGAGACAAATTAATTGTACCTCAATAATTATGAAAATGACTACTTCCGATGGATGTGCAACCACAGTTCAAACTCAAATGTCCTGTTTAAGTATTTTGGGTCATGTTCTTATTCTGTGTATTGTTCCTAAATAGGTGACTTGCTGAACGTACGGTTTCTTTCAATACATAGTAGACTTCCATATTACAAACTACAAAAGCATCATTTACATTTACACACTAAAACTATTGGAGTGGAAGCAATCGTTTATTCTATTTGAGTTAGGCCTATTTGACAAGTCAGCCTATTGTGAGCATTAGGGTTGATTCGTGTAACCAAGACATACTTCTACCAAATTTTGTAATTGTAGCTTGACCAGTCACAGAAGGGCTTTTAAATTGTGCACTGAGTGATCGGATACTTTCTTTCCTGAGCATTATGCCGTGTAAAAAACGTTGCAACCAAGTTTCGCTTCCATAACTTAAGCCATTACAAATGAGAAATTAATGGCTTTCCTGAAAGGATTTACTACTTTTCCACCGTTATGAAATGGTTAAACAAAATTGCCTTTCTTGTATCTTACATAGTGAAACAGACTTCCCAACTTTATTAGTTACAGAAATAAAGTTTAGGTCTAAATGCTTTTCAAGAAGGTTATCCCAATTTTCTATTGGATAAATACTGAAATTGAGGTAGACCTATGGAAAGTGCCTTTCTTAATGACTAAGACTACCTAATATGTCATAAATCGGTTTTGTGGTTTTCAAAATATTGTGGTAAATACTTTGCCTTAGGCCTACATGGATTATATTCCTAAAGTTTTGGTTCTGGCGTTTTCCCTGACCAACTCAAGGAAGCCGTAGTGATTCCTATTCATAAAAAAGGGTCTAGTAACGTATGTAATAATTATAGACCAATATCCCTTGTTTCAACCTTTTCAAAGATACTCGAAAAATTATGAAACAAAAATTGATGGGTTATTTAAACAAAATTAACTTTTTTAGTAGTAACCAGTATGGATTCAGAGAAGGTATGAGTACAGAAGAAGCTCTTTCAAATTTAATGAGGTGTGTAAATGAAGGCATAAATCGTGGTAAATGTGTGAGTGGTCTTTTCTTAGACATTAAAAAAACTTTTGATACTGTTGTCATTCAATATTGATCCATAAACTTTCTAATTGCGGTATCAGATTAATTGTATTGAGTGAGTTGGTTTCAAAGCTATCTTGCTGGAAGAAAGCAATGTGTGAGGGTAAATGGTGTTATTAGTAAAATGGGGCAAATCAAGTATGGCGTACCTCAAGGGTCTGTTTTGGGTCCTATATTGTTTGTTATTTATATTAATGACCTTTGTAATGCACAGATCATTATGCACAGGCAATTAATCTAAAATACTCACCAATCATCAACAAGCCATTCTTTAAACAAGTTAGGGATTATCGCCCTGAAAATATTAATAACTTAAAATATTTACTGAAAAATGAAGATTGGGAGAGATTTGATGGCTTAAATGACATAGATGATAAAATTGAATTCTTTTTCCAAACTTTTATGTTGTTTCTTAATGTTGCTTGTCCTTTAAAAAGAATTAAATTAAAGGTAAAAATTTAGAACAGCTTGACCAGAGGTTTTTTTAAAATTTCTTCATATTATGAAAGAACACGTTAAACTGATTATAAAAACATGAAAAATATCCGCGGGAAATAAAAATTGTAGAAATTACGAGAGAAATAAAAGTAGAAAATATAGAGGTTAACTTCAGTATTTTTTTTATATTTTAACACTTAATAAAAGAAACAAATCACTTAATACACCAAGAAATATCAATAATAACTTCACTAAACAAAATTGATGAAAGAAATCACGAAAATATATGTAGATATTTATATAACTTTCCAAAACTTTTAGTTTAAAAACAATAACAATTGTCGTTAAGAAATTACATTGAATACCAGTATAAAAGAAGAAAGTTATCATTTCTGATTGCCAACGTTGCCACATTGAACATATGTAATAGGACAAGATGACGTAACAGTAATCACAACATTTTACTAGTAGATAATTAGAATAAAAAAAAAAAAACTAGAGGTACTGACCTATACTGTTTAGTCACAATATGTTACCGATAACAGTATAATTATAATATTTCGACGTTATTATCTCATTATATAATTAGAATAAAAAAAAAAACTAGAGGTACAGACCTATACTGTTTAGTCACAATATGTTACCGATAACAGTATTATTATAATATTTCGTCGTTATTATCACATTATATTAGAATAAAAAAAAAACTAGAGGTACTGACCTATACTGTTTAGTCCCAATATGTTACCGATAACAGTATAATTATTATAATATTGTAGGGTTCTAACTTAAACAGTTATTATTTTCTAATTTTAGGCAATATAGGAGGCACTGATAAACCCACTGAAATCTAATTGCAATCCATCTGGCAACCCTGTTCCTATCGCGTATTAAAATGTCTGTTCATTGTCTGTGTTAAATCCCATAAGCGATTTTTGGTTTGTTAATTTGTTATGTTATATTTGTTTTAGAATGTTTATAATTGATTTCCCGCGATCAGTGAAGTGTCTAATTTCATTATATATATAGGAAAAAGTGATATATAGTGTAATTCTATTAAAACCTGTGGTCAAGCTGTTCTAAACTAGAACCAAATTAAAAGCAAAGCAAAACAAACCGGTAAAGCAGTGGATAACCAAAGGAATTCTGGTATCCAGGGAGAGGTTGAAATTGTATTATGAAATATATAAAACAACTTCCTCCCAAGAATTTAAAACATATTACAAAAATTACAAGCGAATATACAGACGTGTAATAGTTGCTGCTAAATCATATGAAATAAGTAAACAAATTTGTCAATCGGATAATATTAGTAAAACTTCTTGGAATATTATTAATGATGTTCGCAAACAGAATGTTAATTCTGGCAATGTGGAATTGGAGGTTGATGGAGTTAGCTATTCTGAACCATCACTTGTTTCAAACTTATTTAATACTTTCTTCACTCAAAATTTATTTCAAGGTAAGAATTGTAAGCCATACTCATTCCGAAATAGAGATATGGAGTCGTCGATGTTTCTTTTGCCTGTGCATGAAGAGGATGTTTCTAGAACTATTAGGAAATTAAAAAATAAAAAAGTCCACTGTTATTGATGAAGTTTCTGTTTGGCTCATCAAACAGTGTTCTGAAGAACTTACCAAACCTCTTCAGGTTTTAATAAATTCTTCATTCTCTGAAGGTAAATTCCCAAGTAGATTAAAATCTGCTAAGGTCCTTCCTTTGTTTAAAAAGGGTGAAAGAAATGATATTAATAATTACAGACCCATTTCAATGCTCCCGGCATTTAGTAAAGTTTTTGAAAAACTGTTTCTAATGCAGCTTCTTAAATATTTAGATAAATTTAATATTCTTTGTTGTAGCCAATATGGCTTTCAAAAAGGAAAGTCCACAATCGATGCAGTAGTCAAGTTAATGGACTTCTTATTGGAAGGTCTTGATAAAAAAAGGGAAGTTATGAGCATTTTCCTGGACCTTTCTAAAGCTTTTGATTGTGTTGATTTTAATTTGTTACTTAAGAAATGCGAAAATATTGGTATTAGAGGGATTCCATTTCTATGGATAAACTCATATCTTTCCAATAGAACACAGCGTGTCAATGTTGCAGGAAGGCTGTCTAAAGAGACTGAGCTGAGACAAGGAGTCCCGCAAGGATCTGTTCTCAGCCCAGTGTTATTTTTACTTTATATTAATGATTTGTCATCATCAGTAAATGCGGATAGGGTAATTCAATTTGCTGATGATACAACACTATGTTTTCAAGCAGATTCTGTTCAACAATTGGAGCAGAAGGCTTTCATGCAAGTCAATGCCACTGGACAGTATTTTGCTGAAAACTATTTAACAATCAATCCATGTAAAACTAAGTACATAAACTTCAGTAGAAAGCATAGCTCAAATCTGACACCAAGTGTCATGCTAGGTGATAGTATACTTGAAGAAGTGCAATCAATAAAATTTTTGGGTCTTCTAATTGATGACAAGTTGAACTGGAATGACCACATTAGCAATATCAGTGCAAAAATTAGCTCAGGTATATTTGTACTGAGAAGTTTGAAGCCATACTGTGGCAGATCGATACTTTTAACAGCCTATTATGGGCTAGTGTATCATTATTTGAACTATGGAGTTCTTCTTTGGGGAAACTCATCAGTTCAAAACATGAAAAGAGTGTTTGTCTTGCAAAAAAGAGCCATAAAGCTTATTGCAGGACTACATAAAAAACAAAGTTGTAAAAACTATTTCAAGAATTATGGAGTACTTACACTTCCATGTATTTACATACTTGAAGTGTTGCTTTTTTTTAAATTTAAGTGTGATCATGTCCAAAATATGGATATACACAACTAGAGCACCAGACAAGCTTGTGAGTATCGTGCCAAACAGCACAGGTTAAATTTATACAGTAAACTTCCCTCACAAGCTGGTGCAAAGTTCATGAATAAGCTTCCTAAAAGCATTCAAAATTCCCCAAACTACAGGATTTTTAAAAACAGTCTTAGGCCTCTTTCACACGATACGACTTCTCGCCGTGCGCCGTGGACGGCACGGCGTTGTGAACTTTGATTACTATGTAAATAAATTAATCTCTTCACACAAATCGTTCACGACTTTGCGCCGTGCCAGGCGGCCGTGAACATCACGGCGTTATTCAAACCACGACACGACGCCGCGCCGTCCATGACGCGTTGATTACTATTGCCTGCATTGAGCATGTTCAGACAGGTCGACTCGACTCAGCTTGACTTGGCTGTTACGCATGCGTAAAGTTACTTAACCAAACCACAGCACTTGCTTCTTTCTTCTTGTGTGCTAAAAGTGTATCTTCTTAAGTGCATCAAAAGTCACTTTCTGAAGTTCTTGATGTAGATGTTTTTATAACACCAATCGAAGAAAGACCTGTTCTGTGGGATAAAACTCTTGAAATTTATAAATAAAAAACAGAAACTAGTGCTGCATGGCGTGAAATCTGCACTCGTTTGAATTTGAAATTTTTGGAGAAATGTCTGATGCCGATAAAAACATTTACGGTTAGTTATTTTACTTAAAAATTGCACAAGTAAACTTGCAACTAAAGATAACATAAAAGTTAAAGAAAATGAT